>NDGN011222382.1:0-22667 GCA_002564285.1 Tympanoctomys barrerae
ACATGCCAGCCAGCCCCGCCCCCTGGTGGGCTGAGCTGCCCCCCCACACACAAATAAATAAAAAAAAAAAAAGAAAGGAAAGAGGATACACAGAACATTTTCAGAAGAAAGAATAATCCATAATACATTTTTTTTACTTAGATTAAACCACCGAGTTCAAGAAACAATTTTCTGCTGTGGTTACCAAAAAAGCAACAGCTTTGCTATACATTTTCTTCTTTCTTGATATAATTCTTCAAGACAAAAGAAGAAATTATGCATCATCTTCTGTAAACATACAAGCTTTCTCACAGAGAGAGTCACTTTATAACGAATACTGCAAAATAAGGCAGCCAACAGCATTTGCAAGATAAATTGGAAGATAATTAACTGTTCCCTCAACTTATTTTCAAAGGCACTGGGAACAATAAAGTGAGAGAGACGATGGAAGAAATTTCTGAAGCCACAAAGATCTCCGAAGTGTACTTTCATATGCTCGAAGATCAAGGGAGGGAAAAATACATGTAAAAACAAAACAAAAAAAATAAATAAAACGCTAGTGTCATCAGCACGGCTAGGGACCCAAGCATCTCAGCCTGCAGGGAAATTATAAATTATTGGCTCACAATCAAACAAACCTCTATCAGCCTAGCAGGACTTCATAGGGCTGAGGGAGAGCACTGACAGATGCATAGGGTAACCTAAAAAATTTTTTTTCAGAACTGGGGATTGAACTCAGGCCCTTGTACTTGCCAGGGAGTGCTTATTCCACTGAGCCATCTCCCCAGCCCCAAGGTGACCTAATTCTTCTGTTCCTTCCAAATTACAGGCAGTCATGATTTATTAACCCCTGGACACTGTTCTATAAAGACACTGTTTCCACCAAACTGTGATAGCTGATAACTCTTCAGTCATCAGAGGAGAACGCAGAAAATCAGATGATTAGCAAATCCTTGTGAAGAATGAGGAGGACTGGGGACTGTAGTCTAGCCAGCTACTCTTCTGCCTTGGAGTCTAACCCAGACCACACAGCAACTTGTCGCAGAGCCTGCTTCGCTTCCCAAGACTCCTCCATTCTACCTTTTCCATTAGTCACGACCCCTCTTCACGGTGATCATAAGAAGCCTGAACCCTGGCTGGGTGTGGTTTGCTAAAAGATACATTGTGCAGCTTCCTTTGGCTAAAAGATACATTGTGCAGCTTCCTTTGCAGCTAGATATCGTTTCTGTCGGCTGGAAGCAGAAATGTCCTTGAGGGAAGGAGTCCTACACCTTGCTTCCTCTCCTCCTGCCACTGGCCATCTTGGACACTCCTCAGTAGACAGGAAGGGCCTGTATCCTCAGTGGTTGTGTGGAGATGCCTTGCCAGCTGTGGTCTGGCACCTCTTACGTGTGACAGAGATAACTACCTACCTTACTCAAGCCACTATTAGTAGGAGTGTCTTTGCCCAGGAGACATAGTATGAGCTGATGAAATGCCCCACGACTTTCATTGGAGCATGTAGGAAAGCCTATGTCCTACTGTCTTTTCAGGCTCCTTTAGAAAAGCAGTGAGCATGCTGAGGAGACTGAGACAGAGAAGGTTGTTCTAGTGCCACGCTAAGATATTTACTGCAAATCTAGTTGCTTAAACAGTAGGGACTTTTCTTACAGCTCTGGAGATAAGAGGTCTGAAATGGGGCCCACTAAGCTAAGATCAGGTGGAGCAGGCCTGTGATCCTCCGGGAGGTGGGGTGTCTAAGAATCTGGATCCTATCCTGGGTCATCATGCCAAGGCACACAGCATTCCATGGCTTGTAGCCCCTTCCTTCAACTTCAAAGCTGGAAAAGGTAAGTTAGTTTCTCTGACTCTGACCCTACTTCAGCCCACCTCTTCCACTATGAGGAACACTGCTAACTACAGTGCACCCGCCCACATAATCCTAGATCATCTACCCCCCATAATCTAGACCATAATCTATCTGGTTATTTAAAAATAACCAGATTAGGAACCCTAATTTCACTTGGATCTGTGTTCTCCCTTGCCGTGTAATTGAACGTATGTAGAGGTTCTGGAAGTTGGACTGTGACTAATTTGGGGAGTGAAGTTATTCTTCCCACCATGGAAGGAGACTTCTGCATAGCAAGGGAATGGAAGTAAGGAGGTAGGGTGTTGAGATGTGGAAAGAAGATGGGAGGGATGGGTACCTAGAAATGCTAGAGACAGAAGCCATCTGAAATGAAGTTCAGAGAAAGAGTGAACATAAGCACCGGCTCCTAGTTTTAGGTAGGCACACCACGAGCGTTCCTTTACCATATGTCCCAGAAAGAGCACTGTGCCAGTTTCAGAATCACTTCATACAGGGGTCTGCAACCCTTGGGTCACAGACCAGTAGCAGTTTCAGAAGAACGGGGACCTGAGCGAAGCTTCATCCGTCTCTACAGATGCTCCTCGTTGTTCTCATCACCACGTGAACTTTGCCTCCCATCAGAGCAGCAGAGGTATTAGATTCTCACAGAAGTGTAAGCTTTCCTGTGAACTGTGCAGGGATCTGGGCTAGAAGCTCCTTATGGGAATCTAATGCCTGATGATCGGGGTGAAGCCAAGGCGGTGATTCTGGTGCTTGGGAGGGGCTGCAAATGCAGATTAAAGATAGCAGAAGGTTTGACTGCGCAAAGAGTGTAATAAATCCATTGCTCGTAGACTCCTAGCAAACCCTATCAGTGAGTGGCAAGGGACAATTAAGCTGCATCTGGCGGCAGCCTCTAAGTCAGAATCCGACATTTATTTTAGTCTGTGCTTGACCCACCTATGGTTGATTTACCACTTCTAATCATGCCTCTTTCCTATACTTGTCTCAGTTACAGTTTTGCTAAGCCCCAAGCTAACCCTAACTAAATTCAGTGAAAAGCAAATCTCATGCAGAGCTCCTCTGAAAAGGGGGAAGGCCCAGTGATGACAGGGCAGAAGACTCTAAGACTGCCAACAAAAAGAAAGCTACCCTTGAAAGAAAATACCCAGCCAGAGTCTTAAAATCCCAGATCCATTGCACTGGCAAGTCACATTTTTCAAGTCTGCTTTGTACTTAAAGCAGGGTGACCAGCTATTCAGAGTAGTCACGGAGCCTCAAACTGTTTCACCCTGTCTCGACCAAGCCCTCTACATTAAAATCAAGCCTTTACAGTTTTTCAAAAGAAGAAAAACCACAAACATGAAGAACAGAAGCAATTATCGAAGGCCACCACTTCGTCAAAGGTATCTGTACTATCATTCTTAGTAGCTAACCTCCTTGGTAAAGCCAAGAAGCTCTTTGCCTTCTTTCCTCAAAAATGAGACCCAGCTAGAAAATAATCAGCCTTGAAAACTAGAGATAAAAAATGCCAGCCTCAATTGGCCATCCTCTCCTTACCTGCCATCACTGTTCTTTCCTTGGTGACTAATACATAAGGCGTGCACGCGCGTGCACACACACAGACACACACACACTTCTAAAAGGGCAGCTGTACATCACTGATTCTTTTTCTTTTTTATTGTAGTAAAATGCACAGCATAAAATTTATGATCTTTAAGCATTTTAAACATGTAGTGGAACGGTATTAAGTCTATATCACTGTATAACCATTATCCATCTGAAGAACTCTTTTTGTCTTGCAAAAAAATTTTATACCGTTAAACAACACTGCTCCATTCTCTCCCCACTCCAGCCCCCGACAGCCACTATTCAACTTCCTGCGCCTATGGTTTTGCTGGTTTTGGGTATCTCATATAAATGGAATGCAATATGATTGTATTTTTTGATGACTGGCTTATTTAACTTACTGCAATTTCTTCAAGCTTCATCCACACCAAGGCACCTGTTGGAATCTTCTTTTTTTTTTAAGGGTGAATAATACTCCTTTGCATGCATCTACTGCAGCTTTTCATCCATTCATGTACTGGCAGACACTTTGGTTGCTTCCAGGTGTTAGCTACTATGAAAATGCTCCTGTGAATGTGGGTGGCTGAATATTTCTTGAAAAGCTGCAGTATGGCTCTCCACTGCAGTTATACTATCGGACATCCCAACCAACAGTGCGTATGCATTCCAACTCCTCTACAGCTTTGCCAATACTTGGTTATTTTCTCCTCCTTCTCCTTCTCTTCTTTTCCTTCTCCTCCTCCTCCTCCTCCTCCTCTTCCTTCTTCCTCTTCTTTTTTGACAGCAGTCATCCTAGTGGCTGTGAAGTGTCATCTCAGTGTGCTTTTACCTTGCATTTCCCTAAAGTGATGTCAAGCATCTTTTTGTGTGCTATGGACCAATCATCTCATTTCTTTGGAGAAATACTAGTCAAGGGTGGGGGAGACAGGTCAGCAGTTTAAGCACCTATCTGGCAAGCACAAGATCTTGAGTTCGATTCCCAGTACAAAAAAAAAAAATAATAATACTAGTCAAGTCCACTACCCATTTTCAAATTGGGTTTTTGTATTTATTGCACTATAGGAGTATATATATTATCTTATCAAATAAATAGTTTTCAAATATTATTCCCCCTAATATAAGTTGCTTTTTTATTCTCTTGATACTGTCCTTTAGTGTACAAAATCTTACATTTGTCTATTTGCTGTATCTTTAGTTATCATGTACAACAATTCATTGCCAAATTCAATGTTGTGAAGGTTTGGTCCTATTATCTTCTAAAGGCATTGTAGTTTCAGCCCTTACATTTGGATCTCTGATGCTTTTGGGGGTAAAGTGTGCTAGGGATTGCATCCGGGGCCTCTGGGATCCTGAGCCAGAGCTTTCTCCTGCATCCCCTTAGACGCTGAGGCAGTAAGTACAAACCCAATCAGTTGCTCTGTGCTAATGCTCTTATTTTGTTTTACAGGTTACCCAAATTGGGGAAGATTTATTTTTACACTTTTGGTGCCAGGAATTGAACTCAGGACCTTGCACTTGCCAGGCAAGTGTTATAACACTCAGCTATATCCCTGGCCCAATTTATTTATTTATTTATAAGACAGACATGATTTGAACCCACTAATCAGTGAAACATCTCTAGAAGGAAAAAAGGCCATTTATTCTTAAAAGATTATGTGGACAAAATTTCAAGACTCACATACCTTTTAAAAATAATGACATTTCAGTATAAAAAGACAGACTTGCTAGGCATTGGAGTTCTGCAGAGCCCCCCTGGCCCTGGAGCCCACAGCTCAGACATGTGCCCTAGAAATGTGGGCTTCGCTCTTCTAGGAGTCGTGGGGCAGAGGGGAGTAAGTCAGATTCTAGTTCTTTTGGGACACTCCAATTCCTGAAGCCACTCCTCAACTCACAAAGCACTTCTGGATGGCGGCCACTGTAATGACCAAAGGTTGGCTGTTGCTAGGGCGAGCTGCTCCCAGTGCAGCCAGGGGCGGCAGCTGCCAAGTGCCGGGTTACCTGGCAACCAGACCACGGCGCAGACTGCGTGTGGTTCCGCTGTGTAACTGAATCAGATCATTAGAGTACTGAGTGTTTGTTCTTTCAGAATGCTAAAAATCTTTAACATATTCTAATAATCTACCCTCTGACAATTCCAAGTAGGATTCAATGTTTTCCCCATGCCCTGCATTTGACTCACTGGCCATGCCACCCAGTCAGGGGAGGCACCACCCATCAGCAAGCATTTGGTAACATGTGAGGGTGGCTTTGGCTGCGACAGTAACCGGGGGTGCTGCTGGCATTTAGTGCGCAGAGGTGGAGACGCACAGCAGGCAACAGTGAATTGTGTGTGTTGTTTCAAAGGCCTACAGGGACCCCCAGCGAGGAAACAGGAAGGGCACTTCCAAAACTTCCACAAAGCCAGACATGAGAGAGCTGCTCAAGGGAGTATTCCATGCAGAAAATTTCATTCTTACGTTCTGCAGTCTCTCTCACCTTGCCACTGCTGAATAGTGTTACATGTTCATTAGCATTATTATGCTCTATGGCCTTTTGTTACCTGTGATTTCAAACAGAGGTCTCTGCAATGCCCCGGTAGGATGAGATTATGCTGGGTTGTATTTGCCAGCAGACAGAAAAGAACTCAAACAACAAAATTTCCTAGAACAATTATAGGGATTATATATGAGAGACCGGTAGAGCTCTGCAAGAATGTCTTAATTATCCCACCTAAATTCCAAGCCCAAGAAAAAAACAGAAGGTACTTTATTCTTTCCAACTTGTGAGAGTGCCCCCCTCCTGCAAGGAATAGGAGAAGTAGCCCTGATACGGAATAATAACCATCAGATGAGATTTCTAAAAATACGTACAGTATTTTAATTTCCTTCAGGAGGAACTTTTCTGTTAAGAAACCGTACATTTTCCTGTCAGTTAGTTTCGTAATAAACACACAACCTTTTATTTCTGGAGCACAAAGATAAATAAATGTTTTGATAACAGAATCTTTGCTTTCAAGAGTGTAGATCAATTGTGGAGGATTTTATTTTCATCCTTTAATGGTGTTTTTTTAGAGGCACTCAGATAGACTTCCTGGGCCCTTTAATTTTAATTATAACTGTATGTTTCTTGCCCCTGTGTTTTGATATTTGCAGTAGGTGCTCAGAGGTTTTATTTGTTCTGTGTATTTACATGGATCCCATTTGCCATAAAATAATTTCTAGATCTAGAATACAAAGTAGGGCTTTATAATCTCCCAGCCACTTCAAAATATCTTTATTATTCTTATTTATCAGCCATGTCACTACTGCTTGACTGTTAGTTGCTTTTCAATTAGAGAACTAATTTCAAAATATTTCTATTTTGAGTTTTTCAGAACTTCCGTAGTTATCTGGGTATCCTGCTCATACCATAACCCAAATTTAGCTTGGGCATTTTTGCTATTCCCTTTTTTATTTTTATTTTTTTTCTATTCCCTTTTTTAATAAAAAAAAAATCCCTACTTTAATTTATCTTGCATCAGAAGATTAATTAGATTATATGGATACTGATTAGATGAGTATGTACAGTAATAG
This sequence comes from Tympanoctomys barrerae, assembly GCA_002564285.1. Lineage (NCBI taxonomy): Eukaryota > Metazoa > Chordata > Mammalia > Rodentia > Octodontidae > Tympanoctomys > Tympanoctomys barrerae. The sequence goes on from NDGN011222382.1 coordinate 6,928, forward strand.
TAGATTTCATATACTAAGAATGCTGTTAATATCCATCCCTTTGAAGCATTTCAACAATCAGAACAATAGTGCATCTATGAACAGCAGGTGCAAAATGAATCATATAATTATAAGATATCATTTTCCTAGGTTTCCGGGCAGCTTTTTATCCTGCATCTCTTTCTATTTTACCAGTAGCTGGTTACTTTGACCTGAAAAATACCAAAATAGCACATCGATCTCTTTTAATCAGCAAACACTAATTTCTTTTGATTCCCCAGCAAGTAGGGACAGTTTAAATCAATAGGAGGTTTACTGTGAGTGCACTGTTTTTTTGTTAATATTTTCAAGCCCTGGAGTATCTGGGTTAGAATCCACTTTGCCCGGGTGCTGCTTTCCAAATAGGCTCATGATAAAGATCTTTTGGGTGTCTCAGGGTCAGGGTTTTCTCCCTTGCCTTTGCTCATTTTGGAGCAGTATGGAAGCTTGAGAGAGAGAAGGAGAAAGGAGATGAAAACGACTAGGTGAGGAAGTGTTGGGTTAGCGTCTACATGGGCAGGCACAGGACAGCTTGGAGGTAGAGGGTGTGGGTTGATCTCGGGCTCCATGATGTTTAAGAGAGAGAAAGAAGGCAAAGAATGGGAGGGATATAAAAGCAGAGGCAGGGCAGGAGGCACAGGAAGCCAGCCACCCCTGGCTATTTCGGAAGTTCACAGGAAGGCCAGAATGCGGAGGACGGACAGCACAGTGCAGGCTAAATTAAAGGATGGGTTTGTAAGCAAAACACAACGAGAGCCTTCCAAGAGCTCCTGCTTCCCGCTTTCTTCCCCTCCCCATCTTCTCATTTCTGAGAGTTTGATTTTATAGGGTAGCAGTAGCACTGTTCTTTCACCCTAGGACCAGGACCCCAGGCAAATATGAATACTTGCATAGACGGAGAGTTTACCATATACTGGAGCCGGACCACAGTATTGTCCTATTGAAGCTTCACTACAAGTCCAGAGCTGTGAGGGCTCTTTCCTGCCCTGAGAAACTGAAGTGTAGCTTCCGCTAACACATCAGTGAGTAGGGTATCTCTGAAGCAAATGCCACAGGAAAGATTTTCTTTCAGCCTTTCTCAATTTTACATTTTCAAAGGGACCAGCCAGACCCTACTTCAGGGATCTGCAGTGTATGTCATAGCCACTTCTCATGATCTGAGGGTCTCGGTGGCTTCAGGGAAAACTAATGCAGATGAGAACCTGGTTGGAAATCTTAAAAACCAAGCCCGCTGTTGGGCCAGGAAGGAAGAAAATGAACCAAGGAAACAATGTATCGATTCAAACCCACTGTACCATTTTGACGCAGATTTGCTGCGCAAGAGAAGGCAAAGCCAGTGTGAGGTGTGTGTAGGTAGAGAACAGGCCACACACAACACGGAGTCCCTGCCTCCCCCCCGATGCCAGAAACTATTATCTGAAATGACAGCTCTCTGCCTTCCAGTAAACTGCTGTGTTGGAAGACATTAACTTCTGTATGATTCAGCTTTCCTTTTGGAAACAGGGTCACTGGTGAGCTGCTTTCAATGACCTTGAAGAAAAACACAGCCCTTGCAAAATGTGGCCATCAAAGTCATGGATTTCAAGGATTTTGTAAAATGAAACAGAAATGAACAGGCTGTGTTGCAACTACAAAATGACACTCAAGCTTTTTTGGATAAGAAAACGGTCTGTATCTGTAAGTGGGAGCTGGCATTCTAGGTGCTAGGTGGGTTTTGCTCACTTCAAGGGAAAAAAAGATTAGTGTTTTGTAGGGGATGTGTTTGATTTTTTTTTTTTTTTTTAATACTATGGAAGCTCAGACCACGAATCAGTAGGGTTCCAACAAAGGAGAAAGACTGAGCTAGTTTCCATAGAAATGTCCATGTTAACCTACTAATCTCCAACACTCCACAACAGCAGGCCAGGGCAATTTGACAGGCAGCAGCCTTTGGCTTCCTTGTAGGCAATTACCCATTGGTTAATTAATTTCTTTATGAGAAACCACTGCTTCAACCCTAAATCCTTAGTAGGCCTCACACAGTGGCAGCTCCTGGAGTTCAGGAAGCTTCCCTGGCAGAGCTTGCTTGTCACTGTGCCAATGGTCCCACCATCTCCCGGAATGACACCGGAAGTCAGGCGGCACACAGAGGTGCCCCGCTCCCCAACTCAGGCCTTCCAAACACAAATCGGGCTTTTCCCATTCAGACTTGGTTTTCACTGCTGCATTGCCTGGGTATTCCTGGTGATGCCACTGACAGATGGCATATGGGTGGAAAAACAAGCACCAGGAGATATCCAGCATAAGAGCTGGATCCTAGCCCGCGTGGACACTCCTAACTGTCTTACGATGGAAAAATCATTTACTCTTTCTGGGTCACAGTGGCTCGGCCATAAAGCAGGCACGGTACATGTGTCCCTGCCATTTGTGAGAGTACATCATAAATTATGCAACGCAGGGAGCAGAAAGAACAGAAAAAGGGAACACCGCTGTTCACTGAGCGACTTCTAAGTGCCGGAACCTAAAAGCATCCATGTGTAACTGCCATCCCTCTCAACAAAGGACAGGGGAAAGGAATCATGGAGGAAGAAGGGCAAAAGGAAATGTTTGTAGACACAACCAAGTGCTGAGCAAGAACTTAAATAACAAGCAAGGACTTAATGATTCAAGTTGAACAGTCCAAACATTCTGCTCTGGAGTGGGGAGGAGGTAAATCCTTACATATGATTATCCAGTTTTGAAATTTCTAGTTTTCATGGACAACCTAGCCAAGAGATGGTGGTTATTAGAAAATCAACTGTGATTTAAAATTAGCAAGGATTTATTGACTGTGGAGGGTGCATGACCCAGAAACACCATGTAGTACGTGTTCCACTAAGTTTCTAAGGAAACCAGCTGTGGGGCAGATGTGCCAGGGCTGCTCCTCAGTGAGTGTAGGAAGGCACTTTCTTTCTCTCTTATCTTTTCGAGGGAAAAGCCCACCTTCAGCATGTGGTATCTGTGAAGGTTTCATTATCCTGCATCACCAGTTTTTGGCCAAACCAGCCTTTGTTCTGTTTCCAACCACAGCTCCTGTCCAGCCCTTGGGTGGGGATTTTGCCACAATTCTTTCACCCTTCCTTTCATACTATGGCCAAAGTCTGGCTCCAGCCTCTCACGCCCCCAAGAAGCCTTCTCCAGTGCTCAAGCAAATTTCTCAGCCTCTGAACCTACATCAGCCTGGGAACCTGGGCCCAGATAATCCAAATCACAAGCTCCCATGTCTTCTGCAGCTGTAAATTTGCCTGTCTTCAGTAGTCAAATGGCCCCAGGTAGGTTTCATCCCAGGGCCTTTGCATCTCCCTCTTCCCTATCTCCAGTGTTTTATCTGTCCTTCCTGGTGCCACCCTGGGCTGCTGTTTTCTCTCTCAAGCCCTGGTTTAAATGTCAAATTGTCAAGTTCCCTGCTTGCTTCTACTCCCCGAAGTGCCCCCTCCAGCTGCTGTCATTTCTGGTACAGCACCCTGCTTACTTTCTTCAGTACATCCTAGTAGTCGTGTGCATTAGAATATAAAATCAATTTTGCTATCGCCACCTTCTCCTCCATGAGATGTGACTAAGAACCATGCGTTTGGAGTGTGCACGGTTGGAACTCAATAAATCACTGGCTAAATGACTGACAGTTTTCCACAGCAGCCGTAAGCTCAGCCTTTCATCCATCAGATGCCCGGGGAATCTGGGCCACTTCCAGATCATCCATGCCTTCCGCCCTGGGCCACCCAACGGGCGTGCCCAGATGCAGACCGGCTACTGAGGCTCTCTAGGTAGCAACAGGGCTGACGCATCACGTTCCCTAGAAGGGCGCCTCCCAAACTCCTATCTCATCTGCTCTTTGCGCACTCCTAGGTTCTTATGGTCAGGACTATCTTTCTCTTCACCATTTCCAGGCTACTGGGATTAGGTGCAATCTGGGATGTTGTGTGGCACCTTATAAACCTCAGTCGCTTTTCCTACATGCCAACTTACAGCTCTGTCTGAAAGCATGAACGACAGTCTGATGTGAAAGCTCCTCTGTCCTGTGGGCCCCTCAGCCTAGCCAGGCCAACTTCTCTCAGACTGAGTCCCCGTGGGAGGCCTCAGCCCCTGAAAATGCAGCATCAAAGGCCCTGTCTGCCTTTATAAATTAGTGTTAGGGACAGCAGGTAGCACATCTTCCCCCGGCTCTCTTTTCTAAATGCTTTTTTTCCCTTATAAAAGAAATGCATGGCTATTTTTGGAAGACTGACAAGTACAGATAGGCAGGAAAAAAAGCCTCCTATAATCCTACCACCTGAAGACAGATAAGGCAACTTTCAGTGCAGTTTTTAAGTTGTTCCTCCACCTGGAGTGCTTATTTTTTTGTGTGTATTGTCATGCTGGGAAGATAATATCAAGTAATATGCATAATCATTTGCTGGGCCCTGTGGACACGCTGAGTTTCTAGGATGACTTCTTATTATCTGCACGACAAGATTTATTCTCTCCACCCTCTGCTCTCTTTCGAGAACAAAGCAATTTTAATCCCTCCCCTTACTGAAGTGTCAAACTTTACATTACATTTTTTAAAGTAACTGTACACCTCTAGTGATACATAGCGTGATGTCACCTTTTATTCTTTTAATCAATACTTTAAAAAAAATCCTCTCTAGGCACAAAATTGCCATGTCAATATCCTTTTATTTATACAATAGAAGTAGAGAAAAAGTGTAAGAAATAAAAAGGAGGGGACAAGTAACAGCTTCTTTTACAGTGTCACTGAGCTACTGTGTAGATGTAGTTAGAGTGGCAGCGCCCTTGCTGATTCAGAAATGGCTTAGATGGGGGGCAGAGTCACTAAGGAGAAGACCATCTCCCTGGGATAGTTGTTTGTCCTTCCAGAGCGTGGAAGAAATTAACCTAAAATGTTAATTTGGGGGCAGAAGTTCACCTTACAGAAACAGGTTAACTATTCCTAATCTGAAAATCAGAACCACTCACAAGTCTGAAATTTTTTGAACTAGAAGAGAATGCTGCAGAGGAGGAAAATCCCACATTCCACTTCATGTGACAGTCACAACAGGCACGTGCTAGACGGCACCCTACTGTGACAGCTTCGCACCCATGTTCGCAGAGACTGAATATACAAGAGACTGAATACACAACGGCTGAGCTGCGGAAATGGCCCTGATGGTAAGTGGATAAAGAAAATGTAGTAGGTACGTATTGGTGGAACATTTATCAGCCACATGGAAGAATAAAATCATGTTATCTGCAGGAAAATGGACAGGACTGGAGACCATTGTCTTAAGTGAAATAAGCCAGAGTCAGAAAATCAAACGATATATTTCCTCTTATATGAGCCCTCTAGAAATAAATAAATGAATTAACACATAAATAAATCGAGAAATGATGGGAAACTAGAAGGTAGGCTTTCAGAAGCAGAGAAGGGTATTAGGAGGAAAGAGGAGAACAGGGACAGGGCATACAGGGAATAAAAATAATCAAAGTACATCATAAGTGTGTGCCAATGTACTACACGAATCTTGTTATTCTGTGCTACAATAAATGAATTTTGTGGTTGGACTTGTGTCCTGTAGCCAAGATTTCTCTCTGTCTCTCTGTTGCTATCTCTGTCTCTGTCTCTTTGTCTCTCTGTCTCTGACTCTGTTTCTCTATGTCCCACTGTCTGTCTGTCTCTTTGTGTCTGTCTGTCTGTCTGTCTGCCTGCCTGCCTATCTGTCTGTCTCTAAATTTTCTAAAATCCAATAAATTTAAAATCTAAAACACTTTGGTCCCAGAGATCTGGACATCCTCAATAAGGGATGATCAACCCGTGCTATTTATATATTTACACTCACCCCTTTTATAGTGCCTGCAGAAGGGATTGTTTATTCTGTGTATGTAGATCCGAGGCCATAATTGCGGGCCCCATTTAAGGAGTTTTTTAACCATCTTTTCTGCTCACCTCTTTCCTTGCCTCACCTACCTTCGTACCCTGAGGTCCCCAGGTACCAAGAGCAGTTCTGAGACAGCCAAGCCTGGTCTTGACTGACCTTGCTTCATAGACTACAGAGTTCATGAAAGCACTTAGATCTGAGTTCCACAGAAGCCGGAAGCTCTTTTGCAGGACCATCTATCTACAACAAGAACATCTTTTCTATCCACCAATTTAATACATTTTTAATCATTTGTGGTGCAAGTTTATAGAGTTCTTCCCGAAGTACAAAGTCCAGAGTGGCGCTGTGTTTTATTTAACAAATTTGTTCCCATACTGACAGTTCCTGCAGGCTCATGAAAGAGGGTCCTCTCCAGGATTCGGCATGAAGAATTTTCCAGAATTAATCAAGTTAGAAAAGGTCTCTGTGCAATGTATACCACAGGCCTCTGAGCAGGGGTTAACTAGGAAACAGTTGAAATCCACTGCACCACAATCCTCATTTCCCAGACAAAAATGTATAAGGGACAAAATGATTACATACATGAATTGGCTTAGAAGTCATCACTATAGCGGAGTGTTCAAATCAAGGACTGAAACTTGGATTCAAGATACCTGGTTGGACTCACTGTTGAAATATCTTGGGTTGTCTTGAACCCCTTCCCTGCAGTAAGACCCCTTAATCAATTGTCTTTTCTCCCCCTACAGATGTGTGCCCAATACCAGAGACCCTCTATGAGGAGAACAGAGGGGTGGGAGTCAGTGGGACAGCTGATACCCCACTCTCGCTGCCGTCTCTTCGCCTGCCAACGGGAATCACCGTGTGACATCCTGATGTACGGAGATGAAAGGAACTGGCCTTGATTTTCCCACCTTAGTTTTTTGCATTGTTTTACCAAGTCTGTAAAAAAGCCAGCAAATTTGACTACAAAGCTTCCCTGATTAGTGTGTGCGTAGTATTTGCTAAGCAGGTCTCCACACTTCCATAAAATAGGCTTAATGTAGGAGCCAGGGAGAAACAGATAATTGTGAGTGGCTCTCCTGGGAAGTCTTTAGAGGACATTTGTTTTTTATAAATGTGGAGTCTTGTGATGGGAATTAAAAGGGAAAGACAGAAGGGCATGGAGGTGGCAGGGCTACTAGACGGTGCTTGAAGAATGGACAGTCCCAGCAGCCCGAGGTAGCGGCCTGAGGTTCAGGAGGTGAGACTGGGTAGCACACCGTGCTGCGTTCTGAGGCTAGAGGTCTGTGTCTGGACTTTGCTGAATAATCATGGACAGATCATGTCCTCCTCCTGAGCTGCAGCTTCTCCCCTGCCAAATGGGAGCTCGGGGTAGGTGCTTGCTGCTTCCCTTCTGGTTCTTTCTGCCAGGTGGTCAAGAGACCTGATGCAGGTGTCCCCCTCTCCATGTGTCAGGGACTCTCTCAGCATGGATAAGTTTTAGCTCACACCCAAAAATTAAATCTACAAGGAAAGGCAGTGGCTGCCCATGTGGAAAAGCTCTCAGGCCAGGCCTGGCCACCTTTATTTCTGGCTTGAACACTTTAATAACATCCTGTCCTCCTGGATTTTGCCCTTGCCTCTTTCAGTTCACACGCCATACAGCAACCAGAGTGTTCTTTCTGAAAAGCTATGTCAGAATGATGCCAGCGTCTGCTCCTGATCCCCCAGGAGTCTTCCACGTTACTCAGACCAAAAGCACAAGTCCTTAAGTGGCCCTCACGGGCAGAATGCTCGGGCACACGGCCTCGCTCTGACTTGCCTTCTGCCCCTCTCTTCTTGTGTTCCCAGGGCGGCTACATTAACTCATTGCTTCTTGACCGTAGCACCCATGCTATGGTCCCGGGGCCTTGGCAGCTTCTCAGCCTCTGGCTAGCTCGCTCCCTAACTTCTAGGCAGAAGTCTGCTTAAACACCCACCCAGAGGCTACCCTGGCCTTTCAGTGTAAGCGTACCCTTCCTCCTTGCAGCGCACGTGCTGCTTTCTTTCCTGGCATTTGTCCCCACCTGATGTGCATTTTGTCTTTAATTAACTATTTAATTTTTTATGTATTTAGTACAGGGTCTACAGGGTCTCACTACGCAGATCAGACTTGTCGTGACCCTCCTGTGTTCAGCCTCCCAAGCGCTGGGATTACAGGCACGCACCACCATGCCCAGTCTCAGTCGCTGTCTCAGTGTGCCTCGGGGGCGGGGCTGGCACAGCACCCTGGGGATCGAACCCCAGCCACTGCACTCTGCCTAAGCAGACACGTTAGTCTGCTGAGCTACCGGGCCAGCCTTCGTCTTTACTTCAGTTGCCTGGACTGCCCATAGTCCTAGAAGCTTCCTGAAAACACTGAAGCGCTCTGTTTTCCTTGAGGCCTTGTTGCTGGTGGCTGGAATCAGGGCTGGCTCCTGGTGAGACAAAGCACCCAATACCTATTCTCAGCACTTGCTGTAGTGCGCACAACCAGATGAATGTGTGGGGTACACTTCATGCCTCTGCCCAAGAGCCATTTCCATTTGCTTCTGCTGCCCATTTGTAGATGGGCCTTGACATCTGGTGCTCTGAAATTTATTCATCTATTTATTTTTTTAAAATAACAATGACCAGAAATAAGTTTTTAAAATAGGTTTCTTCTCGGGCCTTTCTGAACATGGCTTGCACCTGCAGATCAGGGCACTCGATGCTAAACTTTACATGGCGCTGTTTAATTCGGGTCATAAATACAGAATGCTAAGGCATAACAGTGACAGGTTACAGTCAGAGACTCATATCACATTTTCCTCTGTTTGGGGGAAACACTGCTGAGGGAAAGGAGAAACAGATTTTGCAGCTGCAAAAACAATAGAAAAATCAGGTGACCCTCTCGTCATCAAAGAGGAAGGTGATTCTCCTGTCCCTGAAAACTTGAAGCTCTTAGAGCAAAGAATCTTTTTCCAGGTAAAGTCCTTCCTAGGAAAATGACTGGGTTCCTCCTAAAGTAAGGCCAGGGATAGAGCTCACATCTGGAATCATTTGGTCACGCTGGGTATGAATTGGGCTCACGGTCACTGTGTCCCCTTCTCACCAAAGAACAGGGCAGGACATGGTAGGACTAGTAGAGCTGACTTGCTAGTCATGCTAGAAGCAGGAGCATGTCCTGGCCAGACCTGTACAGTACATTAACCAAATATGCCAAAGGAAGCATGCACTGAAGAATCAGAAAGCCAGTTCAGGCCCAGCCAGAGCATTGCTCACTTGCTGGGAACTAGTCAGTGTCCCACGTGCCGAGGCGCCGAGGCGCAGGTAAGTAGTCACTTCATAGAGACGGGGCGGCAGCTGCTGTCTGGATGCAGAAATGCATTCAGAACCTCCAGGCAGACACTCTCCTCCCAGTGAATTTAAAATGACCACGTTGCTTTCTATTCCGGCTGATAAGAACAGGTAGCATCCTCGTAGCAAATAGCTTTCCAGAGGTGCTGCATCTTCAGTCAAGATCTCCATTTCTTTGTCACACTGACCCCATGACCATCATGAGCGTGCTTCTCAACCCTGGCCTGATAGCCTGTTGGTGTTTTCCACCCTACCAAGGACAGAGGGAACAAGCGATTCACTCTTGCTTCACCAGAAAGAATATTCCTGTGAAAGCCAAACCCAGATTGAATAGGAAGGAAAGGCTCCTACAGCTTTTGGTTTTAACAGGTGTCTACTTGCCAACCCCACCCCCTGGTGCTTTGGGCTCTAGGTAGGTAAGGTTTACGTTTATGACTACTGCCTGGTGTTTTCTCTTTACCTTTCGCCTTGGAGGAGCAAACGCTGCCAGAGCTCTGGACGATTCTGTGATTGACGGCTATGCTTGTTCCGAATCCCTCCGTCCTGAAAGGCTGCTTAGTGCCTCTGGCTTCCCGGCAGCCTCACAGAGTCTTCGTATCTTCTCTAAGTGACCAGTGACTCGCACTGATAGGAACCGCGACCTTGGTGGGGCGCAGGTGGGAGTGGGGCGAGGGTGGCCGTCCATGGCCCTATGGCAGCAGCTCTTGAAGTGAGCTGGAGAACCGCAATGCTCAGCCCTGGCGCTCGGCCAGGTTCCTCCCCTGGCTTGTCCCCGAGGTGACTCCTGATTAGGTGATGAGCCTGGTTCACTTTACTGAGGGCTCACGTATGCTGTAAGATTATGATATATCATTTGCTAAATGTTAGCTCCCAGGATCTGGTCCTAAAAATCTAATGTCAGTAATCCCACTTGCACTACAGTATTTCTTGTTCTCTGTTTTGACGTTTTTCCTCCCCCCACTTTTTTTGGTAGTGTATGCTTACATCACAGAACAAGTACATGCTTCACAGTGATTGGCGCATGCGCACAACCTCTTGATCCTGTTCACTTCTCCCCCGACCCCCAGACACTCTCAAGCATGATCTCCTTCCCATTTCCAACACTTTATTCCTGAGCTCCACATCCGCCCAAATGACAGAACAGGAGAGTTAATAAAAGCCTTTTCTAATTCCTGTAATTCATGGTGAGAAAAAAGTCAGGACAGTGTTTCCAACTGGTCAAGCATTTGACACCAGTCGCTGCTGTGGTGCTGGGCTGGGAAAAGGCCAGGAGCCGAGGGGGCTTTGGAGAAGACTTGGGGCTTCCATGAGGCATTTTGGGGTCCAGATAACCTCACCCTCAAGATTCTGCATGCACAGGGAGATTGGCTGATGTTTTCACTCTTTGCAAAGAATGCCAAAGGACTTCATTTAAAAAAAAATCTTCAGCCTTCCTTCACATAATTGAGTATTCTTCCCAAACACCTAAACGGGCTTCTTTCTTTGAACTAGATAAATGAAAGAAAATGCTGCCAGGGTTACTCCCCTGTCAACCTCAGCATAATCAAGAGATTTGAGACTTGCCTGTTTCAAGTGCCAGGCATTGTTGGGAGCCAGGACAGAACCGGGAAGAGGACACAAGTGTTTCCAAACAGCTTACACTTTACAGACAGAAAAGATAAAGGTGAATCCAGCGATGGGTGACTTCAACGTGTTCAGTTTGTACTAAGGCAGAAGAAAGCCCAAGGCACTGCCAGAGCATGTGGGAGGGACACAGCCCCTGCCCCTTTTTTATAGCGAAAGAAAAGTTTAGCTGATGGTACTCGTGTGAAATAGAGACGTAATGAGGCATAGCTCAGGGCATTCCCTCAGGAAACCAGTGTGTGATCCTTCAATTCATACTTAAAGGCCAACAAAATGTCTGCGGTGACGGTGACAGAAAGAATGGAGTTTAGTTTAAATATGTGACAAGAGTTGACAAAGTAGCAGAAAACAAAGATACTGAATTTTCCCGGCGTTGGAGATGAATGGATGCTCGATTCTTGGCCACATGTTGCAGATGAAATGGGAAGTTAGAATCCCCATTCGACTCAGTGATATGATGAATACGATCCCCCAACTTCAGATATAAAATGTGTGTCACAGTAGCTGCTCCTCAATGAATGACACAAGCCTACTTAGAAGAGAAAAACCTGAATTCAAAGAATTTCAGTACTATTAAATTGGGGAAAGAGAACAGAGTGAAGATACCTACTGCCTGCTAGGTAAAATAACTTCAGCTACAGATCAGTCATAGAAATTCCACCCTAAACAAAATTAGCATCTTACTGCTCTTTGGCCCCCATGTAAATGGAATTATCTGACCAAAGCAAAGATCGGGAAAACAAATGAACAAGAAAAGATGAGCACAGCTCCAAAAGAAGGGAAGACTGTTCATTATTCTCATAAACTGTCTGAGGAAAGAAACTGCTTGGGGTTCACTTAGCAACCACCTTCAATTCAGATCACAGAATCTGCCTGCAAGAGCTCTGTATTTCTGGTCCCCCAAGAGCTTACATAAGTTACCTTTCATAAGACAACGGTGCCCAAACTATTGCACAATCCTGAGCAGGTCATAAATGAAATGTGATTTTACAGATAGGAACCTGAAAAATTAAAGACATAACAAGCACGGGATATCTACCATCAAGTATTTGGTGATTTTAATTCCTAGCTTATAAAAGTTAACCTATATTTGTTAAGACTTAGAAAAAGAGTTAGTAAAGCATAACAAAACTAGTCATGCAGAAAATTGGGAATCTCAGGCAAGGAAAAGTAGTGGTCATTGACCACGTCAGTGGTCATTTGGGGTCTGCTGTTGTGGCCTGGTCAACGCTTTCCAGCCCCCTGCATTCTTGCCGCAGTAGCTGACCCTGAAGACACTAGTCCTAAGCTCATTCTAGAGGCAGGGAAAAGCCTTCTGCTACATATGAATCTACCTCAGCCTGTAATTTTTATGGCTAGTTGAGAAGGGAGGAGAGGCTGTATTTTTAAAACTTAAAGTATGAAAGTCACCAATCTTCTTCGCTATTTAGAGCTCCTTTCTGAAGAAACTTCAATGTGCTGCTGTGCAAGCTGGTGTTAGTGGCAAATTTAATGTCACACTGATGATTTCAGGCAATTTGGCAGCCAGCAACATGACAAGAACAGATCGAGGGCTCACTAGATATCACTTTGTAATGAAAATGGACACTTTCTAAAATAAGTGGACACTTTACTGTGGCACGGTCCCCTGATACCTACGCATTTTAGATCTTTGTTCTGCTTAGAAAAACGAAACAAAAACAGCTGATTGTTTGCTCGGAGATCTCTTTGGCTCTATGTTGTGCTCATCTCTCCAGGTGCATTTAAACACCCAAGTCAAGTCTTGCATAAGAGAACTTGCACATGGGGTCCAAAGAAGAGGTGTCCTCTGATTTCCAGTGGAGCTGCTTCTGAGGGCATGGTGATTAACTTACCTACCACGGCTAAGCCATAGGTCAGGTGGAGGTACACTACAGAGGCCCGAGATCCACGCAGTTCTATAGTCACGCTACCACTGGGTCCTAAGCCACATGAGAACGGGCCAAGTTCCTGGGACAGGCACTCTCAGTTTTGTCAGTTGTAAGATGGGAATATTATAGCATGTGCCTTTGGGGGTTGTTGTAAGGATAAAAGAATTAACACAATGCTTGGTACACCTTAACAGCTGCTATCAGGCCTTTGGAAAATGGACAGAAAAAACACACTGTTGGAAGTGGACCCAGGCATCACAGACCTTGGATATTAAGTGAGATGAGTTTATCTTGAATTATTTTACCCTGTTGACAGATCATTGTTGTATACTCAGGATTCTGTTTTCCTCAGGGGTTACCTCACAATTTAGGTGAACCTCATGGACGGACTTTTTGCTCTACCACATGCCATGGTAGGAAGGGCCATTTCTCCTCTGTGGAGCTCAGAGCTTGTTCTCATACTGATCCAATCTTCCCCCCTTTGTTCTCTCTGCTGATCTGAGGTGCCTTCACTACTGAGGTCTCTCCCAAGCTAATGCCTATAGGCCCAATCTTAACTATTTCATATTTCAAAATTCCTGCTGCCTCTGCTCTTCCTTGCCATCTGCTAACTGATTCCAACTGGAGTGTATTAAAGAACGTGACTTGAGCCACTTATCTGCAGTATAATGATTAATAGCGATGATGACTGGTGTTTAAATGGTGCTTCATAATTTAATAAGTTTCCTCAATGCACATGATGGCCACTCAGCCATGTCCAGGCAAGTGTAATCATTCTCATTTTCGCATTAGGAAACTGGAGTTTGAATACATGGACTGGCTCATTCCAGATCACAGAGATGGGAAGCGAGCCTCGGCTAGGAATCTAAAACTTCTGATGTGATCTTTGGAGCTAATCCAAACAGGAAGTTCCTTGTTTAAAATAATTCATAGCGAGATGTGAATGATCAGTAGCTGACACCTATCAAGAGACATGTGCAGCTAAAAAGAAAAACCTCAAAAAAGATCATAAATGTTTGATTACAGAATGAAGGAGGGGATGGGGGTCAGAATTGAGATACTTTTGAGCAGACAATCCTTTCAGTATTTGTTACTCTTGCGGACCTGCATGGCCAGCCTTAAACTCACATCTACTGAGTTGAGAGAAAAGATTCCAACCTGAGTTGAAAATCTAGGTGTTGGTCCTGCTGCAAGCAATGGTTGTGCCCCTTTTTTACTGTATACTTATATGCATTCCATGTGTATTTCAATAGAAAAAAATTTAAATACAATAAAGTGAAATTTTCACCATAAAATCTTGGCAGATGGCTGTGATGTCCCAGTTTAAGGTGCCAAAGTGTTATGAAATCCATTTGGTTTGCCAAAGAAATGTCTTTTCATTTAATCTTTAATCAGATACAGGATGGGAAAATGACCGTACATGTGGAGTAATCGTTTAATTCCACAGTTTTGAAAAAGTGCTTTGAGTCTCTACACTGGACTTCTTTCCCTTCACAGTTGAGAATCAAATTTCATATTTTCCAGCAGCTTGGTGGCTCCTGCATCAGTCTAAGACCCAGGGGGCAGAGAGAGAGGGCACTCTCTGAAGAGACCTCTCCCACTCCAGATCCACCCTGAAGGCTTCCCTGGACATGGGACCCTCTCAGCCAGGGTACCACTGTGTAACCTACAACAAAAGAAGTCTCAGACTGGTTCCATCCAGCTGTACCTAATACCTATTATTTTCTCAGCTCGGTTGTTCTTTTTCAAGTAAGGGTATTTTATGAAAATTAAAACCACTCTGTCCATGAGAACCCATAAAAAAAATATTTTTTCGGACAGCACCACCCTGCTGACACCCTTATGCAGGCCTGTTGAGAGAGGGAGCTACTGGGTTTCTGAGTCCATTCTGCAGAGTGTCTACCCGCCAGCCCCCGCGGAGGCTGGGCCCACAGCCTGGGGAGCCCCGAGTTCCAACCTGTGACTGGACTCATTGAATCCCGCACCCCGGCTGCTCAGGAAGCGCATTCCAGCCAGCAGAATGAAAGGGGCTTTTATAAGCAGTTGTTCGTTATTTCTTAAACAGACTCCCACATAAAGACTGTTTTGTTTCTCACTCTTGAGGAAAAAACTGAGCTCCTTCCGAGGTATGTGGAGCGGGGAGGGGATCAGGAGAGGTGGGCCCAAGGCCCAGGCAGAGCCGGGCTAGTGGAAGCACTCTCAGGGTGGGCTCCCTCCTATTCTAAGGGGAGAGCTGCACCATCCCAGGGGAAGGGGAGGAAAGGCAGTCATTCTCAGATGGGAATCTCTGGGAGAGACTCTGACGTTCTGTTTTCCAGAAAACTCTCAGGGAATTAGGTTTTCTCTAAGGACCTAATTTCCTGTTTTATTTTTTATTTTTCCTTGGCCCAAAAGGCTACATTTTGCCCTTTATAAGATTCAGAGCTTCCTTCCTATCATACTATCCTAGTTTGTCACAGAAAAAGCAGATCTTCTCTCTTTCTACTGAGCTATAACCTCCTCACCATTCGAAACATCCCAGATTCTGTGTAGTGGGCAGGAAAAGGCTAAAGTTTTATAATTTAACTTAGCTGACTGTTACATGATTATACAAATACATGCATATAAAGATGCATGATTAAGTCTCATTAATTTATTCTTAAATATTTAGTATCAATTTATCATGGTACCATGAAGATCAGGTGACACCATGAAAATGTTGAAGAAAACAGTACAAAGAAAAAACAGTCGTGTCCCTTTCCTTTTTTTTTTTTTCTTCCCGGAATTGGGGATTGAACTCAGGCTCTTGCGCTTGCCAGGCAGGCGCTTATTCTACTGAGCCTTTCCATGCTGCCAAGGTAGGGTCCATACGGCATTGCTCCTGATTCTCATAGTAACTTAAAGGGAGACTTCACAATGTCCAGAGCCCTTAGTGTCCGGCAAATGAAGGAGGAGGACATCCTCAAGTTCCTTGCTGCAGGAACCCACTTAGGTAGCACCAACCTGGATTTCCAGATGGAGC
>NDGN011222441.1:0-10590 GCA_002564285.1 Tympanoctomys barrerae
CTATCAAAACTGTCCTATTAATCAGCTGTGAAACTGTCTAATTCATATTTATTTCTCAATAAATAAATATTAAAAAAAGATCATACCGCAAGCCCATGGCTGACTGAGACAGCCCCAGATGTCCCGAGCTACACACCTTCTTTAATCCTTTACTCATATCTGAATTGGCATTTCCTTTTAAACAAGTAAATCAAACAATTTCACTCCGCTTATGAATCTCCATGGTCTTCATCTCACAGAATAGTTGGATGACCCACCCTACTGAGGAAAGGAGCGCCGAGCTCAGAGCCCCTCAGCACACACTCAGAATACTGTCCAAGCCCTGCGGGGCCTGCTTACCCAAAGGCTGAAGGGCTGGCATTAGGATGTTCCCAGTCTGGGCAATTTTCAAGGTTAAGTTCAGTTACAATCACATCTACCCCGTAGGATAAATACTCAACACACTCATCTATAAAAATAAACTCCAATTAGAACCTAGGTGACTTGGTTTCAATTTAACAAATATTTTCAGTGCAGGAAAGTATTGCAGGGGCCGGGAAGACAGCTCAGTGGAATAAGCGCTTCCCTGGCAAGCGCAACGGCCTGAGTTCAATTCCTAGTTCTGAAAAAAAAAGTATTTCATGCAATAATATTTTCAATCTGTTTTCAATTATTAAATTCAGCAAGTAAAAAAAAAAACAACCACTTGTAATTAATACCTATTTCAGGGAACTGTGGTGAGGACCCGTCAGCCAGGGCTTGTGAAGAACTTTGCTCCAGGGAAATGCTTAGTGGTAATGTAGCATCCGCATCCTCTGGAGGATAACGTCCCTATACAATGGGTGGAAACGAAGCCATTTTAACAGGTAGGTAGCTTAGTGACTCAGAAAAACCACATTAATATACTGTTTGATTTTTTAAAGTGCTGTAAACTTTTAATAACAGGCTTACCTTTTTAAAAAATGTTGGAAAGCATATACTCAAAATAAGGGAAAAGAAGGACATGAAAAGGTGGGGGCACCTGGGCTCACAGTACCTGAAAGGTGACCCAGGGGCCCATTGATGGGTACATGGACAAACAAAATGTGATATGTAAGGGGTATTATTCAGCCATGAAAGGAAAATTCTGACACATGCTACCCTGTGAGTGAAGTTTGATAAACAATCTGAATGCCTACTACCTGATGAATGAATAAAAAATGTGGCATATCAGTATGATGGAATATTATTTAGCAACAAAAATGGATGAAGTACTGACATGGAATAAAATTTGCAAATATTATGCTAAGGGAAGGAAATTAGACACAAAAAAGACCACATGACAAGCTTTCATTTATGTCAAACGTCCAGGTAAGGCGCAACTCCTGCAGCAAAAGTCAGAGTAGTGTCCAAGGCTGGAAGCATTAGAGGGGCATGGGTGACAAGGGGCTTTTCTTACTGCAGAAACAAAACACTTTAAACTTCATGACAGTTGACTCTGTATACATGCTGAAAGCCGCTGAATTATACACTTTAAGTAGTGAATTATTTTGAATATGAATTATATCTCAATCACTTTAACAAAGCCTTTTTATAAGTTATATGAGTAATTATTTACCCTAACCTTGGAAGGCCAATATTAAATGAAGAAATCAACATAGAAAGGCCTTAGACTTTTGAGAAGAAAAAGTTATACCAAAGTATTGGGCTGCTCTGGTTTCCTTTTGATATAGGGGAATGAAACTCCCAACCTGAAAGATACCTGGGCCAAGGTGGTATTCTCTAAAACTGAAGAATGAGTTTTAGGAACAATGATGACTAAGAGTAAACTATTGGGGGAAAAAAGAATCTGTCCAAGAGAAGGACAGAAGGGGGACTCGAGTGGGTTGCCCAGGAATCTGCTGTATCTAGGGATTTTTATAGAGCAAACCCATGCAGTGAGGCAGGTCTAATGTGGAAAACATGGGACCTTGCACATGAGGGAGGATAAAACTGTGGCCAGCCCATACAATTGCTCAGGTGAAATTGATTAAATTGGGATCAAATGGGGAAGCAAGTCAAGCAGCAAGGAGACATGAATACGCAACAGAGACTTTCCCTGTAGGCACTGGGTCTGTGACTTTCTGATTCTTTCAAGGTTATTGATACCCTTGTAGAATATCAGAGTCTGGGCATGGTGATGCAAGCCTGTAATCCCAGCAGTAGGGAGGCTGAAAGCAGGAGGATCACTATGAGTCCGAGCTGCGTATGAGAACCTGCACACACACACACACACACACACACACACACACACTAAGAAAAAAAAAACCAACCTAAAAAAAGAATATCAATCCCTGATGTCCATCCCTAGGGAGATATGTGGCTGTATTTGTTTCCTCTTTTGTCTTGAGGTCTGACCCGCAGCAGGAGTGTCTGTCTCTTCCAAAGTTGTGCAGTCACCTTGTCTCCCATACTGTCTCCTTGAGGACCCGGCTCTGTCTGACTGCCTATAATATTTCTATCTAATTCAGCTGCCTACTACACTCTCTTTCTTAATGCCTACCAGCCAAAACAGCCACAAAAGACAAAACAGGAGATGGGAGAGAAAAACCTCCCAAATGCTTCTTAACTAGAGGACTGACAAACAAACCTTAGCACATACATACAATGGAATAAGATTCAGGAATGAGCTATCAGACTTTTTCATCAACCAAGCTGAACCTTAAGTGCATTTTGCTGTGTGGAAGAAGGTGGACCCAAACAACTGGAGTCTGTTGGATTCCATTATGGGACGTTCTGAAAAAGGCAGAGGCAAAGGGACAGTTGCCACATCTGTGGCGTCCAGGGGAGGAGGCTAAGGGAAGAACTTGATTTTTAGTGGGGTATGAGGGAACTTTTTTGAGGTGTAGAAGTGCTCTATATTTTGATTGATATGGTCACTATCTAACAGCGCGGGCTCGTCATGACATACAGAACTGCATCCTAAAAATGGTGAATTTTACTATTTGTCAATTATAACAAAAAACTAGGAATCAGAACATGTAGAGCACATTTGAGCGCTCAGGTGGGAGGTATCTAGTCAAGGAATAGAGGCTGTCACCATGATGCCCCGACCCTAATGTGACCCTCGGGGTCATAGGGCGATCCAGCCAGGGAGTCCCTAAGACCAGGTGTGGGCCTCTGTCTCCCACCACCACCCTGTCTCCCTCTGTTTCTGCTCCCACACACGCTTGCTTGCTCCCAGTAACTCCAAGGTCCTCGCTAGTCGCTGTTCGGGGCTGCTGGGCTTCTCCCAGTTCTTCTTCCCTGGAGAATCCCCTCAAGTGGATACAGGTCCTCAGGACCATATTTCACTAGGCTCTTTGCTCTGAGAAATGCAACTTTCCTTCCTGATCACACTCAGTGGCGGGGACCCAGAGAGATGAGATGGGCAGCCCTGGGCATTTCACAACTGCAGCCCTCCTACAAGCACTGGGAGAGAACCTGGTCTCCGTCCAGGCCCCTGGCTGGTGAGGCTACCATCTGTCTGCATCCCACCACAAGGAAGGTCCTCACCTCGGCTGCGGGACAAACCCTGGTTTCTGCTACCTTCAAGGGCCTGCCTTTAAAATTCATTACGGCAATTTGCACTTGGCATTTCCTCTTGTCCCTGCTTTCCTTTTTGCTCACACACCCCTTTCACTTCCTCCATTTGTCATCTCTGTCAGAAAACAGGCCCTGATTGTTTCAGGCCCACAGCCTCCGCTGTGGCAGCTCCAGCCAGCCCCTGTGACTGTGCTAATTAGAGGCCAGGCAGCCTAAACTCCCAGGTCCTTCCAAGGAAGGCCTTGCCTGTTCCCCACGGAGGCTGCTCCCTGGAGCTCTGGGTTATGGCGGCCACCGCACCCTGGCGCTAGCTGCTTTTGGCGCATCGGGGCCTTCTTCCCGCTCCAGCCCTTTCTCCTTGTCTCTCTGCAAGTGGGAAACAATTTCCTCTTTCACAGGGGCTTGATGGCAGGCAGATTAATGAACTTGAGCCCGGCACCAAGGCCAGGCTGCCAAAAATGTCTGCAATGCATTCAGGGGTCCCCATGGTGGGCGCAGGAAAAAGAATTGGAGGGAACAAAAGACACAGAACTGTGCAGTCAAGTTCCCAGCCAGGGCTGCAGCTCTCATCTAACCCCAAGCCTCACTGCGGAAATGATCTTCCACCTCCAGCTCCTCCCTCATATGCCCACTTCCACCCCCTACCCCAAGCTTCCACTCTGAGAGCCCAGCTCAGAGCCTCTTTGGTGCTTTCAGAAATAAAGATCCAGCAACCGCTACTGGCCTATGCTGTAAACACCCGGAGACTAGCATGCCTTATCAAGGCACTGGCATAGGCTGTGATGGATGGGGGCAAAGACCACAAGACCCCCTTGTTACCAGGCACACTGCCAGCCCTCGCTGCCCCGTGCTCTGTTATAAAATTGCAGGGCAAGGGCAGGAGCAGTGGGGTGTTTTGAGGAGACTGTTTCTTTTCTTTCTTTCTGTGGCATTCCTAATAAACTGATGTGTAGGACTTGCTTCTCCAAATGGAAAACAGATGGTCCTCATGTGGGCCTTGGGGATGTTTGCTTTGGAAACACCCAGCAGGACGGGGGCTGTGAAAGAATTCTCAACAGCCAGGGTCCCACCATGTTGCAGCAACTGTCCAGGGAGCCCAGGGCCCCCTGTAAAGGTAGTTGCCAGCTCGGGAATTTGCTAGAGGGCTTTGCAGTCCTATCTGGAGGGTCAGGAGCAGACATCAATATGGGAGTGGGTTCCTTTAGATGGGATGGAATTGCTATTGTTCCTTTGGGGGACAATATCTCTTCCCCTATGGCTGGGCAAAATACTGTGTCATCATCTACTGATTTCACTATGGGCAGAATTCTCCAGCCTGTGGGTAGGTGTCCTTCCTCAGCCCCCATGTCCAAATTGGTTAGCACCAAGAGACCACAGAGCCATTACCCCAACATAAGACTATGGCTCAGTGTCAAGGAAGGGACTGGGATGGATCTGTAGAGCCCAGAAGCATTTTGGTCTTACACGCACATTATAAATACACTTCATAGATATTTCCATTTTTATTTTATTCTTATATTGGTGCTATTTAGATAATATGCATCTGGACTTGGTAGAATGCTAATTGTTTCAATTAAGAAAGCAACTAGCTTCCCAACTGGATTTTCTTAATTGAAAGATTGCTTTTAATTTTAAATTCTCATTTTGTTGATAGTAATATTATCATATCAACTCTTCTTTTATTAGTATATGATTGGCTTATCTTTCATCATTTCTTTATTTTTACTCTTTCTGGGTTATTTTGTTTCTAGATTAAAATGTGGGTCACATATAGCTGGATGTAAAATATTCTGAAAGTATTGGGCTTTCCATAAAAGAATTCTGTCCATTCACATTTACTATGATCATGGATCTATTTAGAATTATTTCTAACATTTTTATTTCACATTTTCTGCTGGCTATGAATTTTGGA
Organism: Tympanoctomys barrerae; assembly: GCA_002564285.1. Taxonomy (NCBI): domain Eukaryota; kingdom Metazoa; phylum Chordata; class Mammalia; order Rodentia; family Octodontidae; genus Tympanoctomys; species Tympanoctomys barrerae. The sequence continues at coordinate 5,435 of NDGN011222441.1, forward strand.
TATCCTTTGTTTACTTTTTTGTACATTTGGATATAAATTTTGAGTTTTGACTCTATCCATATTTTTCTCTTTAAAGCTTAGAGGTTCTATATCCTATTTCTGTCCTGGTAGGGCAAACAACAGAACAGCAGTGACCCTGGTGGCAGTGGACAGGGCTCTCTTCTTAGCTTGGTCATTAACTTTTGTGACGCCTAGGCAAGTTACATACCCCCTTTGGCTTCAGATACCTCTACCATGATGAGCTAGCTGGATTGAATGGCTTGGAAGACATCTACCACAGCATGATTTGGTGGCTGAGAGGAGAGTGGGGGAAGCCCAGGAGTGCCTAGGGAGCGGAACTATGCAGAAGGAATGCTTTTAGGGAGGCATCCTGGCTGTCAGGTACACTCAAGCCTGAACCTTATTAGGACAGTGCATCTCTTCATGGGAAAGTTGGGCTCAGCTCACCCCAAATCTGAGGTGATCGTGAAAGGAACGTTGTAACTCAGCACCAGGGGTGCCTGTGAAAGTATCTCCACTTTTTAGCACATTCTATTGTATAACAGGAACTTTTATTGCCCAATAAATATAATGTCCTCTCCCACAATTCCAAGCTCTCTTGGAGGTGAATAGGTCGTAACTTAAGCCTGGCCAATGGACTATGAGCTGAGGTGCTTTCCCTTTGCGACACGTGCTTTACTCTAAGGTTAAAGCACTTCAGAGTATAACTAGTATCTAACCTCAGCACTCTCTTATCCTGCTGCAGTGACCAAGGAGTCAGACAGGCAGTGCAGCTCTATCAGCCTGCGTCCCTGTGTGACTGTAGATTAACTCCCAGTGCACAGGTAGACTTAGCGACAAGTAAAGTTACGGGAAGCCACTGGGATTACTCTTCAGTGCTAGAGACTGAAACCAGGACCTCGCACATGCCAGCATCTACTTTATCATTAAGCTGTGTCTCTGGTCCTACAGATTTTTTTTAAATGAGTGGGAAACATAATCTATTCTAACTAGGCATGTTATTAACAAACTGAGGTCATTACTATATATGTGCAAGGTATGTCTTCTCAACTTGCATATAAAGGGCTTAGAGAACCGAGTGTGACTAACAGCTCTAATGCCTTCCTCTTATCCTGGCAGTACTGCCTGAAGCTGCCAGAATCCAATTACAGGTTTATAAGGTCCCCACCTCAACAGTAGCCCCGAGTACTTCTCCTCCTCTGGCCTCTTCTTGCTTACAAAAATCTTCACCTGCCTTCTATCCTACATGGAATTAAGTTCAAGATCCCTGGCATGGCTTCAGGGATCCCATTCAGATCCTCTCCTCCCCCAGTGCACTCTGCTCCATCTTGTCCTCTGGCTCAAGCACCTCTGGCCTCCTTCCTCCTGGGACATGCACCCAATGTCGGGTCCATACCTTTTCATCTGTGTCACTCTGGATCTTTCAGAACTTAGCTTCTGCCTAGAAGACTTCGTTTTTATGACCTCCCCCCAGGGGTGTTTCATGGGCCTACAGCTTCCACCCTTGATGTGATCCTTGAGGCATAATAACAACTGTAATTAAGTAATGAATTGTGAAATCAGCTGCTTAATGTCTGTCTGCACTTTGGACTCTATACCTCAAGGGGTAGGCATGCTGTTCGTGAAGGCTCGGCACAGTTTTAGGCACACAGAAGGCGTAAAGGTGATGAACAGTGGCAACTTAATACTAAGATGAATGAATGAATGAATGAATGAATGAATGAATGGTCAGCCTGCGGGATCTGGAGAAATTATCTCCAAACTTTGTGTACCTCAGTTAGAATCACCTAGCAGTCTTTAAAACTGAAGTAAAATATCCATATTATAGAATTTACCATTTCAACCATTTTTCAGCATGGTGTACCTCAGTGGCATTAGCACATTTGCATTGCCTGACCATCACCATCACCCATCCACAAAACATTTTTCACCGTGTGAGCTGAAACTCCACACCCATTAAACAAAAACTCCCCACCCTGCCCTCAGCACTCACACTCCCAGCTCCTGGGAACCTGCATTTTGTCTCTTTGAATTTGCCTCCTCCTAACTGCTGGGTCCAACCACTAGAGTTTCTGACTCAGCTCCAAGGAGGTCTCAGAATTTGCATTTTTTTAAATACAGTTTCCTGGGCCCCACCAAGACGGAGAAACTTGGGGTGTGGAACCCAGGCATCAGAGCTTGTTGCTGTTGTCTAGGTGATTCTATTAGGAAGCCAGGCTCCCGAAGCACTGGGTTAAAGAAAGAAGCTGGGGCAGGGAAGTCTAAAGAGGAAGATGCAAGTCAGAAAGACAAGCACTTCCTGGGACTGCTCCCCTGAATTCTGTAGAAATGCCTTTGTGAACTCAGCACAGAATGATTCTTTGCCAAGCCCCTCAGGGAGGGGAAATGCCCCTTCCAAGTGCATTCTCCAGGGACTGGTTATGTTGTTCTCAGAGATTTGGATTCATGGGAAAGGACACTCATCCGAGAGCTGACCTTTTCCTAGCCAACTTCCCCTCAGGCTATTATTTCTGGACATCACCTCCTATTTCCATGAGTGTACAAAGTTATCTTCAGGTGTATACTGTGGTTGGCTTTTACCCTTTCTGTAATTCACAGGTCTTGGAATTTTCTCAAGCATTTTGCAATACAGGATTTTTTCCCCCTCTATTTGTGGATTTAAAGTAGGAAACCCTTTGGTTTGCATGCAGCCTTCCCCTCTGAGTTAAACCTGGTTGAAGCTTCATGCTGCAAAGGAATCTGCTACCAAGATTTCCTACTCTAGACAACTGTATCGTGGCAGCAACAGTTGTTGGCATGGAAACAGCCATGGCAATCTGACAAGGAGGTGATACTGAGTGTCACAGATAGACCCACCTCTACGAACAGGGCATTGACCAGGAATTACCGACCAGGCAGCTAGGCCACGGTGAGAGAGCTCTGGAACTGCTCTTAGGGCTGTATGTTGGGCTGTGATTAAGCTCTACTGCTCCTTTGTATTTGTTTTTACGATCAGGAATAAATGATATTTTGTTGTGAATTTCTTTTGTGTTTCCCTGATGACTACTAAAGTTTAAGATTCTTTCCTGATATTTGTTGGTCTTTTGTGTGTACTATTTAAGTACCTGTTCAAGGATTTTGGCAGTTTCTCTGGTGGATTTTCAGTATTTTTCTTACTGAAGAGTAGGAGGTACATTAATATTCTGGAAATGTCTTGTTGAATATGGAAATTGGAGATTTAACAGAAAACCAAGAAAAGTCCTTCACTCCAAGCACTGAAGAAACAAGCTTCCCGAAGATGAAACTTGACCCATCCATGACAATAACTTAGGGGAATCTTTTTGAAGAGCAGAACGATGAGTTAGAAGTTGACTAATTATTTCCTGAGCCAGGACTCCTCAAATTGCAAGCATCAGGTGTCCAATTCTTCCTAGTTTTATCTGTGGATAGAACTGGGCTATCTGCAGGGATGGTTAGGTGCCGGTGCTCAAAGGCCTCCCACCCCTACTTCTCGCTCCGCGTTCCTTGTGCTGGCCTTATTCCTTGGCATTTCTCTCTGTTGGAGAGAATCACCCTCAGAAATGCCTGATTTGCATGTCTTTTGCTTGGTCCGGTGAGAGAGACCGGGGCGTCTTCCCATGTCTATATAGTCTCCTAAAGGAACACTGATAGCTTGGCCATTCTTGATTACAGACCCATCTAGAGACAAGTCTGAAGTTCAAACCACTCCATGTTAAGGTGACAGAATGTGTAAACTTCAGAAGGGCCAGTTCCCAAAGGGCAGAGACCCAGGATACACCCACAACCTCAAGCGTAGAGGCTAAAGAGAAACTTGGAGAGATTTTAAACAGAGGGGGACAGAAGTGTTATGTGATTGGTATGCTGAAGAAAGATATAACTGTTGCTACTGAGTGTAGAGAGTACAGCATGACCAGAGGTGAGGAGAAGCTTTAGATAATGCGCATTAAAACAATTCATGTATCTTCATTGTTGCCTCATTCATTCGCTTATGTACTCATGTGGATTAGGCAAGCACACTGCACTGTTCAAGGATTTTGGCAGTTTCTCTGGTGGATTTTCTGTACAGTGGATTAGGCAAGCAGTGCACCACGAACTTTCACCTCCAGGCATCATGCAAGTTATATTTGTTGAGTACCGATTCTCTAGCTAAACTTCCCTACTTTATAGTATTACTTTATAAATAAGACAGATCTAGCAAAACCGGTGGGCTGGGCCATCTAGAGATCCAGAAGTCAGCTGTTTTTATCATGAGTGATACCTCCCATCAGAGACTAAGGGGTGAGATAACCTCTACTAATTAATAGGCAGGGAATTTATCTCTGAGCTTTCTGGAAGCTGAAGCAAAAAAGGAAAATCTGGTGAAAGCCTGACTTTCTTCGATGCCAGCATATCGTGGGAAGACAAATATTTCCTAAGTCCAAGTAGTGGATGTATTTAAAAGGATCAATACACAGGATATACTCGGTAATATCCTAAAATCATACTCCCACCCCAACCTGGGAAATGACCAGGGTCCTCACTTGAGTATTTCAGACACTAGCATTTCCTGCCTTCCCTCCTGAGTTTCTCCCCATGTCAGCCATCAGCTCCGGAGAATATAGAATCAGAATGGCATCACTTCCCTCCGCAAGAAGTGATTTTAAGAATGGCTTTAAAGACTTCCTTATATAGAGATTTGGCGTTCCTCTTTCTTTTTGCTTCCAGACACCTATGGTTTGACTTTAATACATACAAGACTTTGAGTACTGACGCCGTATGTGTTAACACTTCCACACTCTCCTGCTCTTCCCTCCCTTCCCATACACGGTCGTTAGTTCTGCTTTCCTGGTGTCTACTGTTCTGGCTACTTCAGAGGGTGAATGTGACAGAACTCAGTAGAAGGTGGAGGAGTGAGGAGTAACAGGAAGAGAGAAGAGGAGATACATTTCCAAAGAGGAGAAGAGAAGGAACACTGTCAGAGAGGTTCTAAGTCTAGCTGAGAGACCAATTCTGGTCAAAGGTAGACAGTGCATAACGTGGGGAGCGTGCAGGCAAGCTGTTCGGGCAAGTGTGAAGAACCAGTGAGCAGAATAAATTAAAGATTGCTTCACGTTAAAAAGACTTTAAGAACTTAGCATGTTCAGAAAAAAGAAAAAAAACAGAAACAAAATCAATGT
>NDGN011222464.1:0-12461 GCA_002564285.1 Tympanoctomys barrerae
CTTCTCCTTCTCCTTCTCCTTCTCCTTCTCCTTCTTCTTCTTCTTCTTCCTCCTCCTCCTCCTGCTCCTCCTCCTCTTCCTCTTCTTCTCTTCCTCTTCCTTCTCTTCCTCTTCTCCTCCTCCTCCTTCTGCTCCTCCTCCTCTTCCTTGTTCTACTCTTCTTCCTCTTCCTCCTTCTCCTCTCCTTCCTCCCCCCCCTCCTCCTCTTCTTTTTCCTGTTTCTTCTCCTTCTCCTTCTCCTTCTCCTCTATCTTGGGCCTAGCTACCAGCCATGAGTCAAGTAAAGAATTCTCAGTAGGGTCTCCTGAGGTCATTGTTGGTAGGCATATTTATAGTTGAGGGGATCAACCTTGGCCACAGGAATATGAGTTAGAACCTGAACAACATGTTTGTTCTAATTAATTCTTTTCTTTGGGACATATAACACTGCATTTAAAGTACCTTGTTGCTGCATATACCAGCTTGCCACTGCCAATTATCATTATAATGCTTTGATAGTAATTTTCCCATCCAGGGAGCTCAAAACTCTTCACCTACACTCTCTCCTTTTTTCTCCAGAACATCCTTATGAAATAGCTTTGCTGTTGTTATCTTTGTTGACCTCGGGGACAAGAGGCACCGGAAATCAAACTCAGAACCTTGCACTTCCCAGTCAGGCTTTTGTGCTGCTGAGCTCTAGCCCAATTTTATGAAGTAGCTGGAAGAAAGCTACTACTGACTCTTTTATTCCAGCACCACAGAAATTAAAGCAGACCCCTAGATGCTTACATAATGCCTAGCCAGAAGCTCACTTTTGGTTGTAGTTTGTGGACTCAGTTTCTGTGTGCCCAGGGTGGTACCTAATAATTCACCCACCGTGTGTTTCATTAGTGTAGCCTAAAGACAGAGGTGAGTCAGGGGTACTGGTCCTATGGAGGGCCAGCAGGTGTGAAATCTGTCACCAAAATGCAGCTATGAGCAAGCAAATGGAAGAGCCTTTTATAGAACCAACCAAAATGGCCTGAATTGTCTAGCACAGGGCAACCATCCATCAGCACCTTTGATACCTTGGTGTAAGGGTTTGTGGAGTACATTTTAGGATGCTGAGCAGAACTGTCAGTGTCCATTACTAGATAGATTCCAGTAGCCTGCTCACCACCAGGAGTGACAAAAATTGTTTCCTGACATTGCCAAATATTCCCTGGAGAGGGGGGAGGAGAAGGAGGAAGCCATCCTCTTCTGAGAACTACTGACCTAATTAATTAAAAATTTTAAAATATGCTATGTTTCATGGCACATGGCAGGAATTCTCAGATACTAGGGAGGCTGAGGTAGGAAGATCAGAAGTTTGGGCACAGCTTGGACAACTCAGTGAGATGCTACCTCAAAATTTAAAAGGGGAGGAGAGATATGTTGGAGATGTAGCCCAATGCTCAGAACTTGCCCTGAATTCAACCTCCAGTACTGCGATCATTCAATCAATCAATCAATCAGCCAGTCAGTCAATCTAGAGCATTTCCCAAAGAAAAATACAAATGTCAAAAAGAGCACTGAAAGAATGGATCACCTTGTTAGTAGCTGCTAGGGAGCAGTGTCTTAGTGAGGGATCAGTGTCAAACAGAAGGGAAGAAATAATAACTGTAAAACTTCTGAGCTGTGATTGGTTGTGCTGTTTAGAAAATATGGAGGAAGGCTGGGGAGATAGCTCAGGAGCACAAGCACCTGCCTGGTAAGTGCCAAGACCTGAGTTTGATTCCCCTACCAAAAACAAACAAACAAACAATCAAATTAGCTGATGAAATAAAGCTAAAAATAATAGCTAGTAGAGTGACTGAAAACTCAATCTTCAAAAAGATCTTAAGCACCTGCAGTGATGGATCAAATTAAATAAACTGTTCTTCAATGAAGAAAACATCAGAACTCTGTATCCAAAAGATCCAACTACAGAAACAGGATGGTGGCACAAGGCACAGCAAACACAAACGTGGAAAAATGATTTAATAATTTTTGCCACCAATATTTTCAATGAAAATGAACTATAAAATATTAATGCTCCTTTGTGACATTCTAAAAGATGTAATGAAGTTCTAGGTTTCATTAACAGAAATATAATACTTAGAATGAAAGATGTAACAGTTGTCCTAAACATTGCATTTAGAAACCTAAAGATGGATTGAACCCCAATGAGGAAGAACTTTGGAAACAAGCCATGTGTGAAACTTACAATTACAACAAGGAGAAAATCCTGTAAATAGGATAGATGTTTTTGCTTATTTTAAGCATATTAATCCTAATTAAACCAGAACGCAGTTCTTATGAGAATTAAATTTCAAACTTCACATTAAAAATAATTTAACTATACTCAAATTTCTCCAAAGTTGTTCTCTCAGAAAGACATGGATTGGATTACCATCTGCAAGGCTCTTCACCTAAGTGGTGACCACTGAACAAGTATTAAGTATGTCCATAAGTCTCTATTTTTTCTTTTTTGTCTTTTTTTTTTTTTTAATGCATTTAGTACAGAGTCTACAGGGTCTCATTACACAGATCAGACTCGTAGTGGGCCTCCTGTTTTCAGCCTCCCAAGCACTGGGATTACAGCCAAACCTCACCATGCCCAGTCTCAGTCGCTGTTTCAGTGTGCCCTGGGGGGAGGGGCAGGTATGGCATGCTGGGGATCAAACATCGGTCCCTGAGCGTGTCTAAGCAGGCACTTTAGTCAGCTGAACTATCTGGTTGGCCTTATTTTTTCTATCTGTAATTACAAGTAAGAAAAATGGACAGTAAAAGGTTGGCATCTAGAAGGTACCACGACTGGGCCAGGGAGATAGCTCAGTGCAGAAGGAACTGTGATAAACTATATCCATTACTTGTGATTTGTTTTCTATAATCTACTGCCAACAGAGAGACCTGTAAGTAGACTAAGCAATATATGGAGTTGCCAATATTCTTTAACTTATACTAGAAAGTAAATCTGGATGTAGAATACATGATAGGAGGAATTACAAGCCTAAAACTCAGTTTCTTAATTATAGAGGTTAGCAAAGCCTACCAGGACATTTGCTGCTCCCATGATATCGTAATCATGCAGTACGACCTACTGTTTGCATTTCCCAACTTACCTTTTTGATGGAAAGCTTTTGTAACTACTTGACTTTCTATCCGATCCACTGAAGCCACGAGCACCTTAAGCCACAGCAACTCCAAGTGTGACACCCTCGGGGAGGACTCTTCCTCCTCCTCCTCCTCCTCCTCCTGTATTACACAGGGAAGTGCACAGCACTTACTTCTTCCTCTCACACAAGCTTGTGCATGCCAAGGCCATCTCAGGAAAGCACAGGGGACTGCCCACAGTCCTCCTTTTCAGTGGCTCCACAGCAGGCGTCTGCTATGTTAACATCACAGCAAATGTCCTAGCGGTTTCCTTCTGTCAGGATCTGACATGGGGCTAAGCAAGAAAGACTCATGCTACTCAAACTCTCAGAATAGCCACGGAAAGAAAAATTATAGTTATCTGTCTTGGGTGTATGGTCCATAGCAAATTACTATGCTAGTTATAGCAAGACAATTTGTCCTTTGATGAAGGGATTGGCAGAATGAAATCTGGAATGGCATAGGAAGCCAAGCTTTCGTTTTGTGTCTGGGTCTCAGGGTCTCTCTCCCCTCTCTGTCTCTCTCCCTCCCTCCCTCCTATCTTTTTCCTCTCTGTCTCTTTCCCTCCCTCTTCCCCATTCCTTCCTCTCTCCCCAACTGCAAAGCGTCAGCATTCCAACTTTCCCACTTTGCTTGCCTCCACTGTCTCTGTGTATTCTAGTCCCGGCCAGGACAAGGGAGCTGAGCAGCTGAGTCACCTAGAGCCCAAAGCTTTAGATGCTGCTCGCTCAGCACCGGTGAGAGCTCCGAGACCCTGAGATGAGCGCCTGGGGCCTGCCGGGCAGCTTGTTCCCTCATTCCGCACGCAGCCTCACACAGCCCTCTGTGGTCTAGCGGCGTACTCCGCGGAACTCTCAACCCTTTCCCTTCATCCTGTTGATTCTACAACTTCAGTGTTTTACTTCTGAACCGCTAATTCTTTAAAAGTGCTTTTAGGCACCTAAATGCCTTCCTTTGAAAGCCTTTTATGGCTTCCCGTTGGAGCCTACGTCTTCCTCCATAGTAGAATTCCCACCAAAATCTACCTGAAGCCCCTCAAGGCGTGGAAAGGTGTTTACTTTGTTTCCAATTTACTCTGCATTTACCTATGGCGGAGACTTTTCCTTTCCTGCGCAAACATCTACCTTCCCTTCAGTGACAAAACTTTGATAAGCATCTGGATCCTTCCACTTAACAAATGACTCCTACCACAAACTTCTCTTGAAGCCATGTATGGTACATGGCTTACATAATGTAGTGCGAAACACCCAGAAAACCTCAAGGAAAGAAAATGACTGCACTATTCTTCTCCTACCTCCTACGTCTTACGCGGATGTGATGGCTGGGATTCCAGCATCCATCCTGAACCACGAGGTCAGTGTCCCAGCTCCAGGCGGACAGAGAGGAAAGCGTGAAGATCCAGAGACTCCCACTCCGCAGAGCCGTAGACCGCCTCTAGACCACTTCCGTTCAAACTTCCTTCACAAGGGAGAGAGAGAAGCCTGAATATCGTTTAAGACACTGATATTTTTGCTTTCTGGCATACACACACCAAATTTCACTCCAACTAATACAGAATCTGATGGAGTTTGCCACATGAACTAAAATAGAGAATTCATTTAAAGGAAGTGATTCCGTGACATCTGAAAGGGCAAAGCTGCTTAGTTTAGGGACCTGATGACCCCGTCGAGTAGCAGCTGGTAGAACCTTGGAAGGTGCCACCCAAGGCGGTGTCACTGATGAAAACGGCGAGATATTTTCACGGTGTTGGTATGTGCTGGCTGATTCTTGCCACTTTCGACGAAATCCTCCACAAGAGAGATAAGCTCAGGCTAGAGCTAGCCAATCTGCCAGCAGGGTGGGAGGAAGCAGTTTGGCTAAGATTCTACCGCCAGCAGACTATGTTAAAAGAGTCTAATTTCCAGCTTTCTGAAGCTGACAAGGCTGACTACTTCATTACTGCAAAGTGAAACCACCAAGCTGCAGCCAAAGGCAGGTGTGTCAGCCAGCCAGCCTCTGTAGGAGGTAAGATTGTGGCCCCTTCTTTCTCAAGGGCAGTATTGCCTTTAAGAGGTTTCCGTCGAATGTGGCAGCAATTAATTAGCTAAGATCATCATGCTTAATTTTCTAACCCTCACAAGTTAACTTCCTGGAGTCAAGTTGGCAAAGCACAGGGGCTGGTTTATAAAGACAGCCTCTAGGCTCAAAAGCAATACCTCTCATCCTGTTTACTCTTATACAGAGTGAAATAGCAGCAAATAGGAGGGAAGTGCACAGGTTTTTAGGGAAACATATTGTCCATATGTGTAAGGCTAGCTCCCTGATGGTTCAATGCCTGAAACAATCGGAATCCCCACATATGCACCAAAGAGGGAAGGTTGCAAATATTGCCCTCAGGAAAAGTGTATTTATCACAGTCTCCATGGAAAGAGCACAGAGGACAGGACAGGACTAGTACTGCAGAAGACAAACCCAAGGGACACAAAAGACTGTAACCATGGAAACCACGTCATTGCCAGGGCTGGAATCCATTGTTTGGCCCCAACATAATTCAGACATTTCTTTGGCCTCATATTTCTGGATTTCACTTTTTTGTGTGGATAGTATGTTGTAGTCATCATGTTCTTACTCCACTGTTGAATTTCGGGAATGACAGCAGATAATGTTTCGCCAGGTCATGACAATCCATACTGGTTCTCCACACATGGTCCCTAGGTGAGTGGCCTCAGTATTATATCATATTGTTCACTGAATATGGTATTATGTCTTCCCTAAAACTCGTATGTTAAAGAACTAGTCTCTAGCACTTAATAGATAACTGCATTTAGAATTAGGACCTTTGAAGAGATGAGGTGGTAGAACATGCCCTCATCTGATCTGTCCTGTGTCCTTGTACAAAAAGACATTTGGACACAGACAAAAAAAAAACAGCAAGGACACATGTGGTACCAAGCGATGGATGGCCACGTGAAGAAGGGCCCGAGTCAGGGAGAGAGGTCTCATCCAGCTCCTCCCTGCTGGCACTTTTCACGGGGACTTCCAACCTGTAGAACCCTGCATGCGAAGTTCTTGTTGCCTGACCCACCCAGCCTGTGGTCCTCTGTTATGCCACAGCAAACTAAAGCAAATGAGAACTTGTGAGGAGTTACTGGGTGAGAAACCTGAGGGAGGAGGCCTAGCAATCTGTATTCCTTCAGTGAGTCTATACACTGCTGAATTGGAAGAACACTGGTCTAGAATATTGTGGTTTACTACACAGAATGTTCTTTGTCATCCAAAGTTGTTACATCCTTAGTTTGTAATTCTTTCAATAACCAGAAACAAGCAGCCATGTATATCTTATATAATCTGCCTCAAATTTCATTAAAACAAATTGAGTCAATCCCCGGTTCTGGAAAAAAAAAAAAAGTTCAGGTAATAACACTGGTATTAAAAGCATTCATTATATTCATTACACATGTAACTATTGATTCTTTACTACAGAACAATAGTCCCAACTCCCAAGGAGCCAGGGAATTACTTAGGAAGTTATGAAAAAAACTCGAGAGTCTCTGGGTCTATGTGCAGACCAGAATTTAAACTTCTTTATGGTGTTAGATAATCCTGAGAAAAACAGCAGGACCACAGATCACTTTCCTGTTGCTCCCTGAAGGAATAAAACTGGGTGAAGAGTCCACGACACCAAGCAAGCAGCTCTGAACAGTTCCGAAGGAATCCTCAAGATGCTGTTTCAATCGATTCTTGGTCTTCCCAGAAGACGTTTCCCTCTATTTACTCCAAATAATAGTAACTCTGTCCCAGGACAGTGATTTCAGGTCAAAATTTCAGGTAACATGTTCTAGGTTTCCTCAAACTTTCCTACCACTTGCAGATGTTGCAACTGTCAGTTCACCAATTGCATCTGAAGAAGATGCATCAATGTAGGTCACTACTGGTAACATCAAACAAATCTGATTTCTTTTTTAAAAAATCTCAGTGTTTGGCCACTTCCTATTCTCCAGATAAGGTGACTTAGTCATCTTCCTTAGAACTCTATTATAGTAAAATACAAATTTTCACTTCTTCTTCTCTACTGCCACTAACTATAGCAAATAATATAAGAAAACGCTCCTAAGTACCAAACCTTCAACATGTGCTACACATAGAATTAAGACATGCAAACCTTCTATCCAAATAAATGCCACTAATATTTGAGATACTTTGACATACCATCCACCCCACCCCACCCCCATGGCTAGAAGCAAGTAAAAAACTGGAATAAGAATTGATTAACAAGGGACCAGGGAGATAGCTCAGTAGAATAAGCGCTTGCCTGACAAGCACAGGGGCCTGAGTTCAATCCCTGGTTCCAAAAAAAAAAAAAAAAAAAAAAGAAGAAGAAGGAGAAGAATTGATTAACAACTAAAATAAGTAGACCAAAGCTTCCTATGAATGATGGTTCTTCCTATTTTTATCCTAAACACTGAATTCCAGTCAGTTGTCATTTTGGAGGTGGTTTTCAAATCCTGTAGTCCAGAATTGAAACACTGTAATCATTTTAAGGATTTCTTTCTATAACTGTTCTCCCATGGATAAAGTTTCTGTTCCAACCTTCAGAGCCTTTCTCCTGATGGGAAGTCACAAAGAGGAATCACCCAGCCACCTCTTAGGAGCCCAGCAAGCTTTGATATGGAGACTGGGAATGAATAGTCAGTATCAACAGAAACTGAATTTGGTCATTCTAAGGACTTTGAGTTAATTTAGACAGCCAGATTAAAATGGTAAGATGCAGCTGCTGAACAAAAGAAGGAAAGATTGGAATGAAGGAGAAGGCAGGCTGAGGGCATGGGAGTCACCTGGCATACAGCCCTGCTGCAGAGCTCTGTGTTCGAAGCAGGCTGCCCTGGACACCACGCAGCTTTCTTGGCACTGGGCTCTGTGGCTCAGGAGAAGCCCACAGAGGCCCTGGGCAGTGGGAGCCAGGCCTTGGGCACAGAGTCCTGCAGCCCAAGGCTGAGCCCAGGGAGGTAGCTTGGAGCCAAAGCCACAAGGCTCCCCGCTTCTCCCAGCCTTGGCTGAAGGACCCAGCACCCCACCATCCCTGGGCCTGCTGGAGAAGCCCATGTTGTCGCCTCCACTGATGCCGGTAGGTTTACTACCTGCTCCTTCCAGGCCAATGCGAAGGTCCAGGAGGAGCTGTTCCCTGTGGTTTCCAGAACTGAAGCTCAAGCCCCCTCCAACCAAGTTCCTGCAAGAAGGCATCATTTTTCCATCCTCCAAAACATAAAATGTATTCCTGTGTTTCCTTTGACGGCTATTTTCTTCTTTGATTAGTGTGTTGGAAGCTTTGTAATTGCAGTCACCTTGCAGGATTGGTGCATGCACGGATTGCATCCTAATCATTTTTATTTCTGTTTCCCTTCCCTACCATCCTGTCTCCCTCATTCCAGATCCTCCTCCCTTTTTTGGACAAAACTGGTCACCAACCTCAGGGATGCCTGGCCTCTCCATCTCTCTCTGACTGCATGGAAGCCAGGCACCCCTCACGTCACTGCCCCGCAGTACCCCAGCCTCTGTGCCATTTCCTGACTGCCCCCAAGTCTTCTCCTTGGCTCCTGTTGCTTTCTTGATCAGCAACATCTGCATCCCATATCACACCACCTCACGGCACACTCTACATCCCTGTGTCTCATGGTCTCATGTCCCCAGGAGGCCACCATTGTCCCCCCCCACAGTGTCTCACTGTTGCCTCGCTCCTCACAGTCTCGCTCATCCACTCAGTAACCTCCTACCGAGCATCTCCCAGGCACACAGCACCCAGGAAGACACCTGGGTGAATGGGGGGAGGAAGGCTGCCTTTGTGAGGCTTACATTTTAGGGGAGGAGATCATTAAATATAAATATGTGAGCTTAATATTTGAGTTAGAAGCAAACTATGGGCTCTTAGGAGATCAGAGAAGGTAGGAAAAAAAGAAGCAGGGGGCAGGAGAGGCAGTAGACCGTGATCTCTATGTGGGAGGAGCGGGACAGAATTCTTTAAAGATGGCACAGAGAGGTAGTGGTTCCCAGAAGGAAATGGTAGTTAGCCCAGAGCTTGCTTCCTTCCTGGCATTTTTACCATTTTTAATTAGCACATTTGTTTCTTTGTTCAATTTTTGCCCACTGCTTTTACCTTATTCCACACACAGAAGGAGGTAAGTTCCACAGGGCCAGGGACGGAGATGTCCTACTCATTCTTGTATCTTTACACCTGAGTCCACTTTGCAGAATAAGCCAGCAAACAGAAGAAGCAACTATTTAAAGAGAGTGATGTCATCTCCTTACATTTCCAAAAATACCAAGCCATTCTGCTCCACGAAAACAAGGCACCTTAACCAATGGTGACAACTTTCTGGGAAATGCAGCCCATGGAAAGAAGATGCTCGCATGCCTGCCCCATTTTGCTGGCAGCCAGCTCTTCCTGATGGTGGCGTCCTGCCTTGCCTGCATCGGGTGTGCATGCTCTTAGAGTAGCCAAAGTGTGACACAACCCTGGCTGCAGAGTGATGGTTGGCAGAGCTTTGGGACCCAGCAGACCACTCGGGGTTTCCCAAAGCTGCCCAGGGAGTTTGTCACTCAGCCAGTCAGTAGCCACTTACTCTGTCTCTCCAGAGAGTTTGCTCTCTGCAAACAACATGAGCTGTGGTAGCCAATTTTGCTCCACCATGGGGAGATTTTGGCCTCAGAATGAAGTCAATGCAGAAGAAAGCAATGACAAAAGAGAAAGAGGGGCTGGAGGCAGAGCACTTGCTTAGCATGTGACAGGCCATGGTCTGATGCCCTGGAAGCACAAGCACACAGATTAATCAATCGATCAATCTATCGATCAGTCAGTTGATTGATAGATAGACACAGAGCTCCTAGATTCATTCATTCCTAAAACCAATTGTACTAATAAAGTTGTTGTTTACACCAACCAATGTTTAAGGGGCTATAGCCAAAAAACCAAGAGAGTTTTTTTTTTTCCTTTTTTATACTGTCCATCTTTCCATGGAACAAGGAAGTGTTGTGTTGATAATCTGATGGGCTGGCAGCAATGGGACCAAGATTAATTCTGTACAAAATAAAGCTCTGCTCATCCAAGGTCCTCTCTTCCCGAGGTCTGTGCTGAAGCTAGCCATAGAACACTGATATGACAGCCGGCCCTTTGTCTGAAGAGTGTGAAGCGTAACCCAGGTAACATGAATGAAGACGTTTAAAGTATGACAGAAGTATGAAGTAGGAAGCACAACTTCCTCAGTGGGGTCGTTCGGAGGAATGGGGCAACCGGGGCCAATCTCAAGGACGTCTAAGGCAAGATCAGCACCACTACTAGGACCCTGTCAGAGTAAAGCAGGGAACAAGGAACTTCAGACAGAAAGAACATGTTGAAGGCCTAGAGGCAGAAAGTCAGGGTCAGAGCGTTTCTATGGGGTAAAAATTGAGAATTTTGGGGAACATCTGCATGGAGTCACATATTCAAGCATCAGCATCTACCCCTTGGTGCCACTTTCCCTCCTGAAACTACACACTCACCGTTGTAGCCCATATTCTATCTTTTCCGCCTTCCTTACTAAACATACACAATTGGGGTCATTTGCTTATCATCAATATCATTTAGCAGTCTCACTATAGAATAATACAAACAGTGGTATTTCTATCAAAAGCTGCAAATGTCTTAACATATCAACTATGTTTATAACTATTGGAGTAATTTCTATACAAACCCCTGAAAATGAGATTTCAGCTACATAGCTAGATGAAAGCTGTGCCTTATTCCCTCTGTAGAACTTTATAATCATATATTCCAGTAATAAGGCTCTGTAGAGATAAAGTGGTTGTTTTGTATAACAATATCTTCTATCTTCCAGCTGGAATAAAATGAGATGTTGAAAACAAAGTTATTATATTGTTAAATGGGACATAGAAAAGACATTTATCCTCCTTACAATATTTGTTATGAATTTAAACAGAAAATATTTTCATGGGAACAGCAGTAATAACTTATGAACAATTCTATTTCAACAAGGTTTTTTTTTAAATGAATCAATATTTTGCCTTCAAAGGACATTCCTCTCACTTCATCTGCTAATGTTCTATAAAATATCTTAGCTGAAATACCGCATCACTACTTCCATTTTGCTTAGCAAAGCCCAAATCATGTTAATTTTGTGCAAACCACACATCTGTTTTTTATGGAAGAATGCTATTTCTCACTTGCTAAAAATATATACAAGAGCAAAAGAAGCCTCCCCAAAACCACCAGGGTACCCAGTTAGCCCCGGTACAAATATCCTTTAGTCCTTGAGCAGATTGCCAGCCCAACTGGTACTTGTTCATACTGCTGTCTGCCTTGCATGGAGAGAGGTATTCTATTTGTTTTGGACACATTGTCAGAAGTGAGGTAATGCTTCATGCTCCCCTAAGAAAGTAAGCTTAGGGCACACTGGGAATCCACTTGCTGAGGCCATTGTTTGGTGGGAAAGGGAGGCAGTGAGTGGCTGGATGAAACCAAGATAAGATAGAACTCCAAGGTAATCACCAGCCGTTCAAAGTCCTGACGTCAATTAAGCTACAGGAGAAATAGCTGCACCATGTGGCCTCCCAATTAATAAACCATTATCGGGCATTCAGGTCTTCCCTCCCACTCTCCTCACCTGGCCTTTCGCATGAAAACTTGAATCCTCCCCCTTAGGCCCCACATCAAAAAAAACATGGGGAGAGGGGTTAACTTCAAATCCTTCTCTCTATTGGCTGCAAAACGTGAACCAAATGTCCTTCAATGGCTGTACTTGAAGGCAATCAAAGAGCATGCTAAGTGAATTGACAAAACATCTCTGGTAATGCCCTCATTTCGTACCATATGTTTTTGATCATGGTATCTTGTATAAAACTGATGTTTTCATTGCTTCCTAGAAGCTGCACTTACTAAAGGGTAAGCTAAATGAATGACACTCTTTAGAGGCTTTCTCTAGCTGGTACCCATTTCCCGACTAAAAAAAAAATGACCAGTGAGTAAAACCCTGGACTTGTGAAACCTCACAACTTTCCCTTAGTGCTTCACAGGGAAAGTCACCCCCAAGTGGCTCATTGACAAACTAAAAAAGTATGGGCCAATGGTGGTAAACCTATGGTATATGGGCCACAACAGGCTGTTTGTCGTTGAAAGGTTCACTATCCCCATTTGTTATGGTTTATGTCTAAATGTTCACCCCAAAGCCTTATGCAGTAATATTATGATTGATTCATGGGCTAATGCTGGGACTATGGATGTGGGTGCTGCTGGTATCCTGGGTGTGAGTGCTGCTGGGATCCTGGGTGTGAGTGCTGCTGGGATCCTGGGTGTGAGTGCT
>NDGN011222486.1:0-11622 GCA_002564285.1 Tympanoctomys barrerae
TCAGTGAGAAGAAAGATTTGTACTAATAGTGTTTGGACAAGATATCATGTCTGCATCTTGTACAATGAATAGCCACTACGAAGACAACAATATGCAGGAAACTGTCTCATTGCTATTTGTTTTTCAATAAAATTAATTTTAAAAAGAATTAGTCAAGATGTTCATTAAACTTGAAATATTAATATTTATTTAAAGTTTAAAAATGGTAAAACTAGAAAAGTGCTCTGAAGAACAAGGAAGATTCATCCTACATGCAGCACAAGAATAAAAAGGCCACTCTGCTGCCTTTGCCTCTTCTTCTGATGTCTGACTTAGGCTGCGATTTGACAGCTTGCAGTGGTTTATTGACAGGTCACGGCACTAGTTTTCCATTTTCTTGCCTTGCCCCAATTTCCTGCCTCAATTGCAGATAAGAGGATTCACCAGTGACAATGAAGGCAGGTCTTGAGGAATGCTCTCCTGTGCTAAGAACAGTTTCCCAGATACGCTGGAATTGGATGTTTTTGTATTTATTCTACTTAGCACTTCCAGTTTTCTTTTTTAAGTTTTTCAGATATATTGGTTAACATTTTCATCAGATTTTGGAAGCATATTTTCTTTATTTCTTTGCATACTTTGAGACCAAGAGAAGAAGCTATATAAATAAAATTAATACCTGCCCCTTTTGAAATCCTACCCTCTGCCAAATATGTAAACTTATAAAATATGTAAACTTATATAAATAGAGTGAATCTTAAAGTCTAATAAGAGAATTTTAATAGCATCTTAGGAAGTGTGGAAAATTATAATCCATCAGCATCATTTTGAAATAAACTCCATATTTGCTAGTTTCCCCAATTTAATAATGAAAAGAAAAATATGGAGGATTTTTTTTGTGGCAGGTGCAGTCTGCCTTAAAGGCAATTGTGGTGTGGCATGTGGAGCGGGGATTGAGCCACTGTCCCACAAGTTTGACTGGATTTGCCCAGGAAGGAGCTTAAACAACTGAGCTAACAGGCAAAGCCCCTGAAAAGAGAAATATAACACAAAGATCTCTGAAAAAGTAAGGGAATATTGAAGTAAATGCAACATAAAACGAATGATCAAATACATCATGCTGTTTTTATTATATTGAAAAATTAAACAATATTTGTTTGCACTCTTAGAAACACGGGTAATGTAAACTCTTGTGATAGAGAAGAAGTTTGCTGCAAGGTCAACAGGCAAAGCTGAAAAGATAGTTGATTGGGTTAAGAATGTGGGAAAAACAATATGGCTAATTCAAAATGGCTTTCAGAATTGAAGCCAGTGTGATGTAAATGGCAAAATTTTAAAATACAGTGAATAAAAAGAAAATATAAAAATAACAAGTAATTTAAAAACTGCACTGAGTTAGAAAACAATGTAAAATCATAAAAGAACCAACAAACCAGACCTCCCCAAGAACTCTAGAGCATGCTTTCCATAGACTTGTATAATAAGGAAAAATAAACTAATAAGTAAGAATATGCATAGATACATACATGAATTCTGTTAAGTTAGGAAGGTTAGATTTTATCAAGAAATGTTCACAAGATAATATTTTATGAAGGCAGAGGCTTCAGTGATAAAATTATAATAAATTTATTTTGTATAGCAAAGATTTCAATTAAAAGTGATTACTTGCTTGTTCAAGTCCTGGATTTATGTGCAAAATCTGATCAAAAAATATGATGCATTTTTCAACTTAAAACAAAATTTTACAATAAAATCACATTGCTGTTATCTCCTTTAGAACAACACTTCTCTTCACTTCAAACACACGCCGTACTTCTTGCCACTTCCTGAATCAGTTCTGGAACTCGTCTATAGTATGTTTTTATGAGGCGTGTTTAAAAAAATAACAGGGCAAATCTGCTGCACAAGGCTATCCACAGACTGGACAGGCACTCCCAAAATTTCAGCGTGTCCTCATCCTCCTCATTCCTTGGATCTGGTGCTGCACCTCTTCCCGAAAGTCAAAATTACAATAAAGGTAAATGCTTTAAATTGATTTAAGATAACTAAGTGGCTATGACAGGGAAATTGAAGTCACTCACCAAAAACACTTCCAAGACTGCTTTAGAAAACCGCGAGAACAATGGGATAAATGCATTTCACGTGAGTGGCAATAGAAAAAAACATTGCATGTTGTGTCTTTTGCTGTAGCAAGATTTTGAGATTTCAAGATTCAATGTATTATTCACTCACATCTTGTATGTCTAGAGTCTTGTCATGTTTCACGCACTTCTTATTCTTCTCAATTCAATGTCACCAATCATTAATTTTCACATTTTATTTATAATGTTGCACCACTGTTAGGGTAAAGCATAGATTCTTTCAATTTGAGCAGCTGCCCAATAGAAACCGCTTTTGTTTCCTTTTAATTGGGTCTGGTTCCAGATGGGAGTATTAATTACTGGTTTCCATTGCATCTTTCACTACAAGCAGTTAACAATACAAATCTCATTCTGTATTTAATAGACTCCAGTGACATGTAGTCCATATTATACAGCTTTGCTCTGAACAATAAGCACCTGTATTACCAAACCGAAGAAATCTTTTCCCTCCGTTTCTTTTAAGATTTGAGGACAATTGTTAAGTCTTTAAAACTGAGGGGGAAAAATGGTTTGGGTTTTTCCACATCATTAGAATGCATGCTAGAGAATAGATCTGTAGAATTAGGATGGAAATAATTATAAGTAAGTGTATAGCATGCTTTTTGATTATATGTTTCTAATATTATAGTGATCTAAATGGATTGAACTCACTTATTGAGTTGCTGACTGTCTCAGTAACTTTTTACTCGTTGTATTTAACCAACAACCACAATTAAGGAAGGAAAGGTTTATTTAGCTCACAGTTCGTGAAGGTTTTAGTCTATACTGGGCTGGCTTTAAGGCGGAAGGAAGCAATTAATGGCAGCAGAAAAAACAAAGAACATTGGAAGAGCAGCAGTTGCAATGTCTGTCAAGCCTCTCTCTCTTCCTTTCACACCAGCTGTGAAACCCCAGCTCCTCCAACAGAGTGGCAGAGGCTGCAGCAAAGATTCAAGCTCTTGCAAAGCGGCATGCACAGAAGCCTACCCGAGCCCTTTATATATCCTTTTTGTGCTGAGTTATTCCCCAACCCCCAGGCCATGGTATCACCAAGCCAATCCAGCCAAGCTCCTGACATCTCAAGTTGACCCAACATCAACCAGTACACTGACCAAATATCATCTATACAGGTTAACGACCAAAAGCAAACATGGATAGGGAAATCAAAAACACATAGTCACCAAACATTTATCTCATCTGTATTCCTTTTTTTCTTCTTACAAATGTTTTACACTTAAGATATTCCTAGATAAGCACTGTACAGCGATTTTGTTGAATTCATCCTGACAAAACATAATCACTGGTGACTGGGTACATATGGGTTTTATTCTACCACATCACTATTTTCTGTTAACTTCAAAATTGTCTGTATTTGCATTTCCCTCTTTTCAAGCATTTAGAGATTATTTTCATTATTAGAATCTTACTTTCTTTTCTATTATACTGTTTGGTATAGTTTGAGTTTTCTTTCAGTAGACACCTTGCATAATACAATTTGCAATCTTGCCTTCATAAAGTTCAATAAAAAATAATGTTTTGGGGGCCAGTCAGATGGCTCAGTAGAATAAACACTTCCCTGACAAGCGGAAGGGTCTGAGTTAAATCCCCGGTTCTGCTAAAGAAAAAAAAAAGTTTTCATTAATATTAAGATAATTAAATTGCTGCATAATACTTTAATCCATTTACTCCTTCCTGAATTTTGAACTATGGTGGTCAAGTATTTTTATTGTATCTTTATATCTCATAGCATTTTAGTATTGCTGTTTTAAATGTTTGCTATGTCAATATTTAATTAGATTAACACATATATTTCTCTCTGTATACTTTTTTCTTATTTGCATGAATCTTCTGTAAACTATCTGGGAACTTTTAGTTATCTCTAAAACTTATGTGTTATTTCTAAATAATACTTAAACTTTCTCTGAGTAATTATTCTCTTGAAATTTTTTCACCATTTTTATTTTTTGGAAAATGTGGCAGTTTTATACTTATTTCAAATATTCTAGCTAATGGATTTTGTGGGACATTTCTATTTTTATGTTTTTGTTCTAAATGTTAAGTTTTTGGCATCCAGGTTTGGGTTAAGAATTAAGTTGTCAGTCTGTCATTGTTCTTGGAATGTATTTTTCATGCCCTTACTACTTAAAAATAGTTTAATTTTATTTATATTTTCCAATAGTTTTATTGCAATTTTTTGTGATTATCTAACTATACTATGTGAGGTTTAAGCTCTTTCTATCAATGACCTGGTATCTCTGATTATTTGTTAAATTCTTATTATTTTTAATAATCTCAATAATTCATAATTTTCATTATGAGTATTATTATATATTATCACATTATATTATCTTATTAATATTAGTGATATTTATAGTGGTTTATTTTCTGGTACAGGGAGTTGAACTTAGGACCTTGCACATTCTAAACAAGTGTTTATGCCTCTGAGCTATATCTCCCTTGACTCAATATTAGTAATATTTTATACACATATTTATTTTTAGTAATTAACCATCATTGCTATGTTACTATTATGGTAATGTGATGGTAATGTGATATAATAATATATGCATATTCTATGCATTATTACTAACATATGCATATTCTATGCATTATTACTAATGATTAAAATATTTTCATTACTTTACATGGCCAATAATTGCTGAGCTGTAGCTATGATTATTTTTCAGAGCCCTCTCTTCTCCTATGTCTTCCAGCTTTCATTAGCTGCCTACCAATTAGAATGGTTGTCCATCAGCCTGAAGTGCTATCAAATTTGATTACTTATATTTTCTCAAGTCAGTTTCAATATTATGTTTTAGTTACATGAATATATTGTGTAATGATGAAATCAATGTACTAGTATGACCTTCACCAACCCTCAAAAATTTATTATTTCTGTGTGAGAACATTCAAAATCATCTTGTCTAGTTATTTCAAATTATGGGCTGGCAGGCTATTTTTCTGTTTATTCTTTCTTCCGTTGGCTGTTCCTGGTCAATTGACTCTATTTTTTGACCCCTTTGAAGGTAATTCAACATTCTGTCCAGCTACATTGAAATTTTTCTCCTACTCTCTTTGTGTTGGTTACTTATATCATTGGCTCTCATCCCCACTCGCTCCCTTTGCACTCTACCTGATGGACAGTTAGACACTCAGAACCCTACTTTTTGCATGCTCAGATTGATTACTCTTTGGTTCAAACCCCACTGACTGTAGAGGAGATGTAAAAGAAGTAAAAATGAGAAGGAATTTGTTTTTCAGTATCATCATCGCAACTCCATCTTCCACCTTTTGATTCTATTACTCAATTTTCTCTGCGTATCTAGATTAACATGAGTGCTTCCTCTTTCCACATCACCTGCCTGGCACCTCCTCCCCCATCCAAGACCCATCTGTGAGAAAATCTTATTTGCTCCTTATAGATCTTTGCAACTGTCTTCCTCTCTTGAGTCCCCTCCTCTGGAAAACAGTTCAAACTTTTCATATTCTAATAATCTTAGACTGCTTCCCTTTTTCTCTCATCTCCAAAGTATTCTTTGAAGCTCTGTGGTCACATGTTTGTCATTTTTCTTTCTTAATTCCCAATATTTTTTTATCTACATACTTTTATTAATACTGGATTTTTATCTGTTAACCACTGTTTTATTACCTAATGCATGATTTTATTTTACCAATGTAATGTGGTTGACATTGTTCTTTTTTATATTATGATTTCTACTATTGTAATTACTTTTCTACCAAAATTTTTGAATTAGTATTTGTAGAAGAAACAAAATTTGATTTTTAAATTACTTTGCAAAATAATCTTTAAACATTATGTTAAGTGTAGTATTCTAAGGACACTTGCATAATTACTACAAGCAGTAAAAAGTCATATAATAACAAAATAATATCTTCTCAAATATGCACTTATATTCTCTTGGCTTCTGATGAAGTTAGTCATATTATACTTATTTATTCCCTTAGCTTAATAAAGAGCAGAATACATTTCACTACTAAATATTTTAATAGTGACCCATTTTCCCTTTCCTGAAACTTGTTCCATATCTATCTATCTATCTATCTATCTATCTATCTATCTATCTATCTATCTCTATCAATCAATAGGCTATTCTTTTACTTTGAAAAACCCATATTTTATTAAGAGTATATGTGTATGTAATATGTATGTGTATGTAATATGCTGCTAAGATTTTATAAGCCATATAAAAGGCCTACATATTTTGTCTTTATACATATGCTTTACCTATCAAAATGATGTAAACATTTTATTTTCTTTAATGTTTATTGTAACTTAGAGATGGATTTCAGGATTTACTTTTTTATTTTGACAGACTTAATTCATTATATTTTTCTTGTGTAAAAACACTTCGTGCTGTGTCCACTGCTGGAGCTTGAGTCCTCTGGACAGAGATTCTGGAATGGGTTTTCACAAGATGGTTGGTGAATTCCTGATAAGGAGACATGGTGAACACAGTCTCTTTCCAGAGGTCGGGGGTCAGATAGCTGTAGGTCTTGGAGATGGCATCAAAGTTGGCCTTAGCAAGATTGCCCAAAGTAGCAGTGCAGCTCCTAGCAGAGGTATAACAGTCATTAATACCAGCCACCAGCAGCAGCTTCTTGGGCACAGGGCCTGAGATGATGCCAGTGCCTCTGGGGGCAAGGATCAGATGCACCAACACAGAGCCACAGCACCTGTCTCATTGCAAGGAACAGTGTGGAGCTTACCAATCTTGCTTCCCCAGTAGTCTCTCCTCACAGGGATAATGGAGAGCTTGGCTAGGATGATGGCCCCACTAATGGCAGTGGCTACTTCCTTGAAACACTTTACACCCAGGCCAGCATGACCGCTGTAGTCCTCAATGGTGACAAATGCCTAAAACCTGGTCCACTGTCTAGCATGAGTTTGCCTCTGCACAGGCATGATCTTCAGAACTTCATCCTTGAGGGATATGCCTAGGAAAAAGTCAATAATCTTGAACTCCTTGATGGGTAAGGGAAAAAAAGTAAATTTTCTTGAGGGACTTGATTTTTCCTGTCTTTGACCAGTCTGCCCAGCTTGATGACAGGAATCCACTCTTTGTTCTTGGCCTTACAAAACCGGTGGCCTCGCCCTGACCCCTGCCTCTACCACTCCTGAGACCTCAAAGGCCACTGCCAAAGCCTCCGGGGAAGTCACTGCGGCCTTCCATGCTTAGGCTTTTGGAGCCTCTGGCCCCTCCTGCTACACCTGTGTCATCTGCCATTTGGTGTTTCCCAGAAAAAGAAGTGGCTTTCAGGATTTAAATTTGTAGTTAGATTGCCCAATATATCACTATTAAATTCATTTTGATTTTCATTTAATGACATATTGAACAATAATTTATTATCTTAGTAAAACAACTTCTTAATATTAATAATGATACTTTTGCTCTAAAATTTAATGATTTCAATTTGCAATTTTTTTTGTTTTCTAAGATTTTTTCTGCTCATTTTGAGTAATGTTTGCCTTGTTTCTATAGTTTGTATTTAACTGGGTACCAACTTTTTAAAGATATTATTAAAATGAATTCAGCCTATTTTGGGATTTAAGTTTTGTCCTCAACACATAGCTTAAATATTATGAAAGGAAATGTTGAATGTATAATCTAGTTTGTATTTTCTTAGCAACCCAGTATTCTATACATTTATAAAAATTAAAATTACATTTCTTTATTTATTTTTTGTAGAATTGGGGATCAAACTCAGTACCTTGTGCATGTCAGGCAGGCATTTTTGCCCCTGAGCTATCTCCCCAGTTCTTAAAATTGTTTTTTCTCACAATGTACTGTAAATTAAATTTAACTTTATCATTAGTTTCTTATATATTTTGAAATATAAATCAATACAATGAAAAAAATAAGAGAAATATTATACAATCTACTGAACTTACAAACTAGAAAATTTGTCTACATATAATAATAATAATAATAATAATAATAATTTAGCCATGCCAGTGTAGTGTTTTGCCATATTATTTTACTCCAATTTACTTCTTCAAAATTTTCAAGATGGAGGTAAATTTAGTGCTATGAAAATCACTTACTTATTTTCCTGATGTTAATAGAGAAATGTCTAACAAATATTTCTCAAATACTATTGTTTAAATTTCTAGTCTCCAGGGATGTATTTGATAGAAATATTCAGAAAGTGTGAATGTTTTCATTTTATCTTATTCATTCTTCCTTTCATGTTTCCTTAACAATATCTTATATTTATGAGACACTAGGAACACACGTTTAGTGTACCATAACTGAAATTCTCTATCCAAATATCATTTCCTTTATTTTTGTATCAATTACCCTTCTGAGACCTTGGATTTTTAGTTACTTCATTAATTCTCCTGAAAATTGCCTTCATCAATTTGGATGCCACACCATAGACTTAAATGCCATAAGTTTTCAGGAATAGCATAAAAGCTTCAATGGATTATCATCGAAGTAGTGACACTAGTAGAGAGAGTACACAGGAAAACTTGCCTTCACTTCATTGAAACCATTGCCTTTGTCCACTGCTATTATGTATCCTGGCTTCATATTAGTGAAGTCCAGAGTCTTCCTGCATCAATAGGCCCATGTGTCTCCTCTTCCAGGGATTGCAGTGTCTTAGGTTGCAGTGTTTGTGGCCCTAAGTCTGATTTCCTGCAACGACACAGAACCTATGCTCATGGTGCATATCTGCCTCTTCTCCAACTTGGGTGGCTCTATCTCTGGGTTCTCTGAATGACTTAATCCTTCCTAATGAAGACTATAAAGGAAAACCATAGACTCAGTAGTCCTATGTTCTACATATATATGTCTGTATTTATAGATGATGTCTTAAAAGTACTTTTTAAAAGAAGTTATATTGTTTAATCTAAAATACTGTAAATGTGCTTAAATACTTGACCTTTTTATTTAAAGTTTTAATTAGTATTTCACACTTGTTGAAATTCATACTACTAGCCAAACTTTACAGTGAAATGTGTCCTTGTTGAACTCAGTGAATTTAAGGAATCAACAATATTGTTTAAATGCCTAAATACACTAAATAAGGAAGGGGATGGGGAGATGGCTCAGTGGAATAAGAGCTTGCCTGGCAAGTGCAGGGGGCTGAGTTCTATCCCTGGTTCCGAAAAAAAAATACACTAAATATATCACTTGGTAAAACTTTTTACATAATGTCATATTAAGTAAAGTTGGCTAAATTTTGCCAGTAGTTAAAGAAATGTAGAACTCTGACTCTTTAAATTACCAGAAACCTAAAATTCAATCCTAAGGAAATAAAATAAAATCAGTGTTTTAGATACAAAGCCCTAAATTCTGATCTTGATTTCAATTTGTTAATTTATTGGCAAAAGTTTAAAATATTGAGGATATTCTTTAGAAAATTTTTAAAAGCAAGTGCCCCAATTTATAGTTGGGATAGCATATCTCTCTGTCACTTCTCTAACTGGATGATAATTATTGCTTTTTTTCTTTAATTAATTTATATATCACATTTATTTTTATTATGTAAAATAATACTCATAACTCAGCATTCTATGAGTAGGAACAAAGCACACTGTTTAGGATTTAAATACCAGCTCCCGATCAACCTCTAATTATTGTAATTCAATCTAGTAATCTATTACCTACCTTTTACTTTTCTTCTTCTACCTTCCTTAGGTATTGCTTTCTTGCTATTTTCCTCTATGAATTTAGCTAATCTTCTAGCTTATGCAACATTGGAATGAAGTCTTCTTTTAAGCAACATGCAGCTACTCTGGCTATATACAGAAAATGCTGTTCTATTGACCATACCATTTCTCTCCTAGACTTATTTTTTTTCAATCCAGAAATACTAAACCTAGATTAACAGCTACTTAGGTATTGATTGCATGTTATGTCTAATGGGAATCCCTGAGTCAAATTGACCACTTGAAACACAAAATATTAAAAGTCTTTGTAATTTTACGGTTTAGAATTACTTACCTAAGTTTACGCAGTTTCCAGTGTACTCCCCTGAGCTACAAATTGTTTCAGCCTAGGCCAGTAGTTATTTCCATAGATGAGAAAAGAGAGCTAAATGAGTTAGTAAACCTGTCTGAGATCTCTCAACTACAGGCTTGTGAAATAAAGGCTCAAATATTCTTCCAAAAGGTGATTTCTCTGTGAAACAGTGAAAGAAACTAAAAGAAAGTAAGACTGAAGGAAAAAGTAAGTCAGGCTCTCCATTTCTAATCTACATCTATTGGCATCATCATCATTGCCATTAGTGACAATAGGTTAACAATCCTTATACCAGGGCAGTCCTGGACCTCTTCTTTGTGAGTAAATATCATCACATTTCTAGGTAAAGACAGTGAAAATAGGAGAAGTGATAATTTAATAATACACATCTAGTAAATAATGTAATAGAGACTTCACCTTAGGTATGTTTAATTGCCTTGTTTATACATTTTTCTATTTTATTATTTCATTTTTAGTACTGAGGATTGTACTTAGGGTCATGTGCATGTTAGACAAATGCTCTACTACTAACATGCATCCCCAACACTACTTTTTATTTTTAGTTTTATGTTTATTTATTCTTTACTTGGAGACAGGGTCATGCTGTGTTCACCAGGGTTGGCTTCTAACTTGGGGGACTTCCTGTCTCACCTGCTCAAGGAGCAGAGTTTACAGGTGTGCACTACTACACCCAATGCAGTTTCTTATCATAACATTCCCCCCACCCCACATTTATTTTTAAGCTGGACAAAATCATGTATGTGTAACAATAGAGAAAATAAAATATTAATTTGAATTAATAATGAAGCCTAATTCTGTAGTCAACAAAATGGATAGTATTTTAATTACCAAAATAAATAAACGTATCTATCATCATTGGCTTATTTCAGATATTTTGACACATCTAAACTCACGGTCAAAGTTTTGCTTTTTGCCAAGTTTTAATTATGAGTTTCTGCCAAGTATATGTGCATATTTTACACTGTGTAATTATTATTCTTTTTATTGAATATGTTCAAAATGTGTATAACATAATGCTTTCATGCACATACAGAAAATCATGATGACAGCAAAATAAATGAACCTATGCATTATCTCAAATGCTTACCTTTTCTGTATTATAAAATATTTAAAATCTATATTCTGCAAATTTGTAATTTACAACACAATATTATTAAGCAAAATCCTAGTGCTAGTCACTAGATCTCTAGAATTCACTCATCCTATAATCTATAGATTGATGTTCTTTTTCAAGATGTCCCAACCGCCCTCCAGGGATCCCTCTAATAAAAATCCTTTATTCGTTTCTGTGGTATTTGAGTGTTTTGCTTAGATTCTATAGGAAAGTTAAAGCATATATTTTTTCTATGTCATGTTCATTTCGCTCAGCCTATGCTGTGTTATCCAAAAGTAACCACTTCAAAAAAATACCTTCCTCCTGACTCCTTGGCATTTTTCATATTGAACACAACATAAATATGAATAAAGTACATAGACTGACATATGTATATATATATATATATATATATATATATATA
>NDGN011222534.1:0-18810 GCA_002564285.1 Tympanoctomys barrerae
AGCCCCGCCCCCTGGTGGGCTGAGCTGGACACACACACACACACACACACACACACACAATAATTAATTAATTAATTAAAAAATAATCTGAGGCCATATCTGTACTTGTATTCATAGGACATGAGAAGCTGAATAATGCCGGCTTCTTGAAAGGTATTCTACTCATAAAAAGCAGCCAGCAGGAAATCAGAAACAGGAAGGATGATGCTTTGTTGGAAATAATTTTTCATTCTTAGTACAATTACACTCCATGGACAAGAAAGCTACTATATCCTGTCGCTAAATATCACAACCTAGAAGCCTCTAATGAACTGATTAGCATTCATGTATCTCTTGGAAGTCAGATATATGAACAGTTGGTGCACTTTGCTATTGACAAAGCTTATAATCATAAATATTCTTCGCTGAGATTAGATTGCACTCGTTTGCTTTTCATCTTAGTTAGACATACTAGTTTTGAAGTAATTAAATTCATTCATTGTAAGACTTTGTTTACTTTAATTAGGACTGACAACAAGTCAGATTTTGAATATTAAATGCATTTCTGCAGATCTTATTAAAATGGCAAATTGTGAGCCTCTTAGATCTTAGAAAATGGAAGACTTTGGAAGCTAAAATTCAGTGACTAAAAAATAATAACTAAAGCTTGTTATTAACACTCAAACATTGTTTATATTTTATATTTAACTGGTTATTAGTTGAAGCACATATTAAATGCTTAGTTCATTAGCTGCTTCTCAAAGAATATCTGCATTATTTAGCTAAAGATACATTTTTATAAGTACATATTTATATTAAACAACCATGATTTAGTGAACTATCAAGTAATCTGCTGCATTAAGTTATAAATGTATACTTTGTTATAATGAAATCTCACTAATAGCATTCAATTATAGTATATTATGTTTTTATTCTTCCAGTGCATGCTCATTCCTTACATCTGCTTCATAATATAAAATTATGAATTTATTACATTTAAAAGGCACACTCAGCTATTTCATATATCATTGACTTTTTCATAATAATAATTATTTTCCAGTTGCTAAGCCTGGTTAGAACTGTAATTAGGGTTGAATAGTTCCACAGTAAATATTTACTTGAAAACTGTGTAGCTTATAGTCAGAGTTGGATCACCAGTATTGTCACATGTAAACAATTATATGTACAATAATATGCTTAATAAATTCTTTATAGTGTGAAACTTAAGAAAAAAACAGGCTTTATGTCATGCATTGTCTGTTCCTCTTATTTGACCATTAAATTTTGTAATTTTTCATATTTTAAGGAAAAAAACATGTCCTTGAAATTCTCCTTTCATAAGCATTTCTTTGTCCTCTTGAATCTCTCAGAAAAAAAATATTTTGCTAGATATTTATGTATTTTTATATTGTTCACAACTTATGTGGCGTATTATGACTTCCTTGTATTTTGTTAATTTCTTCATTGAAATCCCACTTTATTTTCACACATTCTTTTTGTTATTCTACTATGTAGCTATGCTTTAGGCATTTAGGAGATTAAATGTTAGAATCATCCCAATAAATTTATGGACTGACTTATGAGTTTATAAACTAACATTTTGCAGGTAAAGGAGTTTAATTTTTTTTTTTTTAATTGAACTGTGGCTGAGAACTCTGGAACCTATTTGTGGCTTGGAAGTAAAATAGAAAATTAGAACAGGTGAAATGGAATACTGTGTAATAAATACACGGCCCAGGTGCAAGAGTGCAAAGTTGGGAATTGTTTTATAGTGGTAGAGTTTTGTTCTCTTGAGCTACTTTTGTGCTTCTCTTCCCTTCCTTTTCTCTTCTTTTCTTGTTTCTTTTCCTCTTGACCCATTCTTAGTAACCTTTTAAGATTTGGCTTAAAAGGATCAGTACCCACCTGATCCTTTCTGAATCCTCCATCTACAACAATAGTTCACAGTGACCAGAGCATGCTGTACAACAGAGTGCTCTCTACTCTTTTATCTCAAGCTTCACTTGTAGTAGTCTTACCTTTTTAATGAAGCTTTCCATGACTATCCATTCCGTTTTAGCTTTCCTCATACTCTGTATGATATCAATAACTTAGGATTTATTTACCTACTATTTACTTATCTATTAGGATGAGAATGTAGGATTATTTACTGGGATTCCATTCTAGGATGTGTATATTATGGACAAAGGGACTTTATCTTTTTAACTAGCATTTTCTAATGATTGGAAGAATATTCTGAATATAATCAATACTTACTGAATAGAAAGCTGCACCTGAAGTCTCAAGAAGGTCTTATCAAAGTTATTAAACATATAAGACTGTTTAAAGTTGGTCTTCATAAGGTATAATGATAGAAGAAATAAATATCTCTGATAGAATAATTAAAATAATGAGGATATCAGTGAAGATAGTGGGCAGGCAAGACAGCTGAGCAGTCTAAGCATCTGCTTAGGCAAGTGCAGGGACCAGAGTTTGATCCCTGACAGCATAATCCATGCCATCTCTGGCCCCAGGTGTGCTGAGCCAGCCCCTGAGACTGGGCGTGGTGTCGCATGCTTGTGATCCCTGGCGCTGGGGAGACTGAAAGCAGGAGGAGTCCAAGGTGTGTAGTGAGACTCTGTACCAAATATTTATAAATAAATACAAAAGTAAATAGGTAGAATATGGTATATGTGGAACCTATTTGTGGTAGAAGAATTGAAGAAATTCTTGATTGATTGATTGATTGCTTGTTTGGACCACACAAGTCAAAAATACATTACTTTTTTAGGTAGGAGTGAAGAACGTACAAGTAAACCATGTAGATAATGTCATGATGGGATATTTGTGGCAGGTCGTTTCAGCATCAGTGATATTCTGTTGGCAAACCAGGAGGGGAGCACCAAGTGCAAGTTATGCTCAATGCATGTGAGTGCAGATCTGCCATCATATGTCTTACCAATGGCAATATTACAGGCAAGTGGAAATCATGAGAATTTGTCTTTACTTTGGATATAGGGACAGGAAGAGAAAATAGATTCCTCAAAACATTTTTTTTTTTTTACAAAGAGTTTTATGAAATGCTTGCTTTGTTGAGCCTCTCACATTTTTCTGATGCTCATTACAAAAATAGAACTTGGTGCTGTGAAAACAATAATTAAAGAGTACCTACTACTCACTGCAGCACTTGCCACCAGGACAGCTTTGTTTGTTTTCTCTTTTAGTTGGTGGTGATTCTTTGTCTGGATATTTCCCATTGGTGGTGAAAGATTAGACCATCAATGCCAATGTAGTGTGCTTTTTCCATGTACTGTTTTTCCATCCTATCAAGAAATCATTTTGGACGTTGAAGGATGAACTTGACTATTTCCAAAATTGTTTCAGTTTAATCACAGTTTTGCCATTCTTCTAGGTAATTCCAGTTATTCAGAGCGCCACCTCATTTCCTTTGGAAGCAAATTGTTTTATTCATACTAATGGTAACAAAATTAACTTAAAGCTCTCCAGCTATTAGCACAAAGTCATTTCCATAGTTCTGGCTCTTGGTCATCTTTTCCATCACATCTTTTAATAGAGTTGCACTACTTTTATAAGAATGCACAGACCTATTTCTGATGTTTCATTAATTATGATTCCTACCTAAAAATATTTTTTTAACGTCATTGCTTTATTTTAACTTGTTTGCTAACTGATTCTTTGAGAATGTGTGTGTTCCCAGGTGTTAGGATAAAATTACTAAATTTGTTAAGTGCCTTGTTACTAAAACCCAAAGCCTTAAAAGCACTGATAGGGTAGAGTAGTGGCACTTAGCAGTAGTGTTTATAAACTGTTGTTCATGATAAAACAGTTTTCAGAGACTCTGCTAGCTGTTTGCACGATACTGGATGTATTTGTGTTCATACACATACACATGTGAAATTTGATGAAAAGTTCCATGGTCTTTCATCACTTTCAAGAATACCTGTTACTCTCTCCACCAAAGTTTAAGAACAGTAGTATTAGGGTGAAATAAGTAACTGACAGTCATGTCATTGCAGATGACTAGACTTTATACAATTAATGAGATAGAGAATGGGCTGATAGCAAGAAATGATGGCATTTGTCAGAAATTGTAGCAAGAGCAAAGCTACACTAAAGAATTAAAATGGAAGGTTATACTCATACAATTAGGAATATGCCTGAGGATTTTCCACATAAATACAAGGGTCTACAAATGCTGTGATTTCACAGGAACAGATAGTTGCATCTATGAAAGTGAGAGGAAGACATCATGGTAGAAGAAGAATTGAAGAAATTCTTGATTGATTGATTGATTGATTGATTGATTCATTCATTCATTCATTCATTGAGTATTTGGACCACCCAAGGCAAAAATACATTACTTTTTAGGTAGTAAAGAATGTACAAATAAACCATGTAGATACATGTTCTGATGGGATATAAATAATTTTAGGTAGTAGCTTATTGATTAAGTATACCAATATAAAAATCTTTGCTAATTTGGGGAATGATTACTTGTGCATGATTATTTTACTTTGTAAATTAATAACCTAATATTCTATTAAATGATAGTTTTTTGAGTGCATTTCAGATATGATCCTTATTTATATAAATTTAATTTACTTATAATAGTTCATGAATATTGATGTTATGTGTGGAAACCTGTCTGGTTTGCTCCTATGATTTCTTATGATTTTTTCTGATTTGACTCATTATTCAAAATGTCTTGTTACTCATCCAAGAATTACAAAGTGATATCATATGTAAATGCATCAGATACTGGCACTATTAAGATCTGTATTCTAGAAAGTACAGAAAAGCATTTTGCTGTTCAGTTGAATATAAACTGAGTCAAACACAAACTATACAGTTTCTTAAGAATCATTAAACTCTGACTGTAGAGTCAGTTTCTTCTATGATTTTCCCACCAAAATGCTACTTATACCACTAAGCAGGTCACAGTTGAAAAGCACGAGGAATACAGGAATAAGGACAGCCATGTGAACAGGTGAGTTGTGATTTACTGTGGTGCCTTAGTGTCTGTAGGAGAGTGGGTTCTAATTATGACAATTTTGTCATGTGTCTTCGATTCCCTGGGAACCTGGCACCCAGTATCTCATTTTTCATTGATTTTTATTGTTGTTGTTATAGTTTTCTTTCTCAAAACTAAGGGTCTGCCTCACTTTGTTTGTATTGACCTCACCTGAGAAAAACTCTAGCCAGGGGAAAGACATCTTTCTTGAAATTGTAGAATTTTTTTTTTTTTTAGATAAGCATTACAGTTTTTGTTTCCTTCTCATAGCTGAATTCCATTTATTTGTTTCAAATATATTTGTTTTAAATGTGTGTTTATACAGTTGCCTTCATCGAAGAAAAGCTGAATTTTATAAATAAATTTACCATTGTATGTTCCTTCTCTTTATAGGCACTAATTTAGAGGAGCCATAAATAATTATAACAAATCATCATTTCTGAATATGTTTGGAGATTTTACATCTGACTGCATCCATAATTTATTACAAGACATTCTATAGTGTTTTTAGACAATGTTTTCTACTGCTAGTGACTGTCACATTCACATTAAATTACTAAATTTCAGTGTGCTTTGAACTTAGTTGTTGTGAGACAACATTTCTTTTGTGCTTACCTGTGTATGTAAGCATCACTTTTAATGATATAATACCTGGGAAGAATTAGGTACAAGTTTTCCAGGATTTTGAAACATTATTTTACATATAGCATAGAAAATATTAAATTCATTTAGTAGAAAGTACTGCTTTTAGAACTCTAAGTGAAACTTAGGATGACTCAATAATAATGCCTAGTATTTATATCTACCTGTGACATTACTTTTTTAAGTACCTTGCTAGTATAGTAACTCTCACAATAGCACTGGTATTATTATTCCAGTTTTTCACATGAGAAAGTCAAAGCAAAGAGATGAAATTCTTGCCCATACATTGCAACCAAGAATAGGAGCTATAAATTGACCTAATGTGTAGCTTAACTCTTGTATTCAATGCAGGTATTGTTGATATCAATATTATTCCAATTATTCCATGTCTGCATGTTGTAAATTATTGCATGGTAAATTAGAAGGGACTTTTTAAAAACAGTTTTGAACTCAATTACTCAGAGAAGTATTACATGTGGAAATAGTTAAATTTTCTGATAATTTTCCAATCGTTAAAAACTGCATAGGAAATTTTTTGCTTACTGTATAGATTTTCTTGAAAGAATGAGTAATAGAGTTAATTTTGAAATTTTATTGATCTGGTAATAGTAAATAAAAATTAGACTAAAATATTAGAGTTACAGATTTTTTTCTTAAAGCATTACTTTATAAATTTCAGAATACCTTAACTATAATATACAGCTTTGTTAAGAATGCAAAAGAACAATATGAGAAGCTTTCAAAGTTACTTGGAAACATGGAGAAATTGTACCAGAGCATAATGGAATATTATGCCATTGATATGAAGAAGGTGTCTGTGGAAGACTTTTTTACTGACTTGAGTAACTTCAGAACTGCATTCATGGTATGATAAAAACATTTTAATTTATTTTATAAAGCTTTTATCTGATATTTTTAAAAATTTCATTACTTCATTCTACTCTTGTCTCTGTAATAAAACTCGGCCTTTTCTGATGTTGAAAGTTAGCTTTAAAAACCTCAGATTTTAGATGTATTGAAAAATGTGTGGTTTTTCTCCTTTTGGCCTTTCCCACATTAAGATGTAATCAAAAATTTTGATTGAAAAACTGACAAATTCTGAAGTTTTTCATAAAGACTCCCTCCTGGCTGATTACAGAGCACTTTTGGAGTTAGTTTTTGGTTATGAAATTTGTTTCTTTATACTTAGGTCGATTTGTATTTTTGTGGTATAATTTTACCAAATTCCATGCAGCTCTTATGAAGCTTTTTTTTCTTTTTCGTTTCTTAATGCACTGTACAATAAGCTACCTGAAATTTTTCTTTTGAATAGATTTTGCATTCCTATGGTTTCCTTTAGATACTTTAATAGTGAGGTCAGGTCTTTGATGTGGAATCCTTTCATTTAGGCATTAAAAAGATCTTTTGAAAAGTATTAGCTTATTAGATGAGGGGAAAAAAAACCACGCACATATTAAATTGAGAAGGCATTGTTGCCTCCCTAGGGAAACTGGTGATACACTTCCACAAGGAAAAAAATTGTTATTCTTAATAAATGGGTAAGTAATTTCTGTATTTAAGCAAATGTTCATGAGGATTTAAAAGTTTTGAGGTATAAAGGAAAGATTAAATTTAAAGAGGTGATTCTCTTTAATCTCAGGAAAACTTCACTGTTGACTTTGTTGGACTTTGTTATAATCACATAGTAACAAATCGTTTTTGAATAAAAACCTACAATTTTAAAACACTGTCCTATAATAAACACATTTACTCACAGATCTATTTCATTTTCTCCACAAAGTCAGTGTTTCTTTATTTTTTTCACTATCAGATATGAACTTATATATTTATGATGTAGCATTACATGTCATGTTCTATAAAATGTTGAAGGTCAGAGAGCTACTTTTGGATTCCATACTGGTCATATGGGTATAAATACTAATTTAGCCTTTCTAAGCCTTGCTCTAGCAGTATCCATATTTTTAAAAATGGTATTTCCTTCCCTATAAGAGTGTGTATATACTGTGAGTTACTGTATTTAAATGTTTATCATGGCTCTGACACACCACAGTTGCTCTGCAAATTATTATATAGTAATGCATTAGGGGTGGAGTCTGCAGTAATTTCATATTCCTGGCCCTCACTGGCTGCTGTAGGAGCACCGCTAAACCCTGGGAGTACTCTGCTTGACATGGGTGTCTCTGCATACCCGGGGCCTTGATCATGCTCACACAGTACAGTTTATGATACCCACCTAGTTTTCAACACGTGGTGCCCTGGGCTCCTCTATGTCATTTCAGCCTTTTCGGGGACCAGCAATGCAGCCAAGCCTTGGCCCTTCCTGCCAACCAGGCTTAAGTGAGCTTCCTGCATTGGCAGGACTGTACCTCCCTCTTGTGTGGTGTCCCCTATTATCCTGTGCTCGTGAAGCACTGTTGGGCTCCTTTGGGAAAGGACAGCTCCAGCTTTGCACCTGGTTTATCTTGGCCTCTGCCCTGTGCAGTTTTTTCCTTTATTGATTTTAATCTGTATTGTGTCACTGTAGTAAATCACAGTGGTGACTCTAATGGCTTTCCTGAGTTCTATGAGTCCTCCCAGATAATCACACACTGAAGGTGGGCTTGGAGACCCCTAACATCCCTAACAAGTAGGAAACAGATATATGCAGTAATACCCTTCAGATATGCAGTATTTTTTATAAACTAGGAAGTCTAAGTGCCTCACCTTTGTCTCAGTCAATCGCCAGTATGCTTCCTTCCTCACAAGAGTGTGTAAATACTTTTAAGTTACTGTGCTACAGTGTTTCATTGTTACCATAAAGATGAAGAGAGTGAGGCACAGGGAGAGAGCATACCTAGCTCCATGTCATGTTGATGCAAAATGATGCCACTAGAATTTGATCCCATTTTTTTTTTAAATCAGGGTCTGCACTCCTTAAATGTTATGTCATGTGGCCCCCAGTATTCTGGAGTTTGTGTTCCATTTTACAGATAAGAACACTGACTACTAGACAGTTAACAAAGGAGATCAAAGCTGTATTGTTTGCAAGTGACTCACTTGGAATTTCAATCCAGCTCAGATTCCTTATTTTCCCAAAATTGAGAAGGATCGCATAGCATTGGGGCATTCTGTGGGTAACTTGACTTTTCTGCTACCTGGCAGTAGGTATGGCAGTAGGTACGCAAGCTTCTGAAAGACAGAATGGTGCAGAAGGTAGGAGGCAGAGGGAAGGCTCTGCTTTGCCCACTCTGCATTCTTGTGTGTCCCAGGAATGGCTCGTATCACACATCCAAGGGCACACTATACTATGTGAAACTTGACAGGGCAAAATTTTGAAACTTATTAAAATTAAATAAAGATATAAAAAATTCTTTAGAATAATAATAATAAGCAAAGCCAGCTTTGGTGAGTCTACACCTATTATCACAGCTCCTCAGGAGGCTGAGGCAAAGAGTCATGAGATCAAAGCTACCTGGGGCAACTGAGTGAGACCTTGTCAAAATTTAAAATAAACAGAGTTGGGCATGCTGCTCAGTGTAGTGTACGCTGGTTGTGATACCAGGAAGCATTATAAAAGAAAGAGGAGGTGCAGCAAAGACTGGAGAGGTGGCTATGTATACATGGAGATTTTTGACATGGTATTTTATTCTTTTCCTTTTTGGGGGGAAAGGGGGCTGATATGATTATATGGCTTGGGTTTTAGACAAAATATTATTCTTTGAAAATCAAGTGTTAATTTTGGCCAAAGCTATTGGTAATTAAATGTCTTATAATTTCTTACTAGTTTGCTCTCTGTATTATTGAACTTTGCAAATCAAGTGAACTTGAATGTGTCAGTACGAGAATAGTAGGCCTTTAGCTACATATGTAGAGTTTTAGTGTATTATTATTCATGTTCTGGGAGTTCATTTTAAAAGAACATTTTAAAATTATATTGTTACTGTATCCATTATTATGTAGGCTATGGTCTGCTCATGAATAACAAGTTTTACTACATGAGGAACTTCCATTTTGTATCACATGGAGAGGTGGA
The DNA here is from genome assembly GCA_002564285.1 of Tympanoctomys barrerae. Classification (NCBI taxonomy): domain Eukaryota; kingdom Metazoa; phylum Chordata; class Mammalia; order Rodentia; family Octodontidae; genus Tympanoctomys; species Tympanoctomys barrerae. The sequence goes on from NDGN011222534.1 coordinate 9,645, forward strand.
CCACGCCTTCCACACTAGCCACCTCATGACATGACACCAGTTTTCCACAGGTTTTCTGTCACCTGAGCCACTGTCCATACTATTTCTTATCCCTGAAGTAAGCCTTCTGTATTTGCCTGGCTAAATTGCTGTACTTACCCTTTTGATCTCTGCTCTGACTTGGCTTCCTCTGATAGGATCTGTTTCTGCCTACTTTGTAGCTACTATGTATATTCCAAACCATGTGTCTGGTGTTATATTCACTTATTCAGCCCTCAGTGCAAATATAGTTTTGGTATATTTTGTGTATATTGCTGTTCCCATTTTACAGATGAGAAAACAGACACAGAGAGATACTGCCTTTCCTCATTACATAAGTAACCAAGGGACCAAGATTTTAACCAGGACTGGCTGGCTCCAGAGTCTATACCATACCTCGTTCAACTGTGTAAAGCCTATTAAATGTATAAATTACTAGAACTGTGCAAACCAGACTATCTTGAAACCTAACCCTTGCTCCCCCCCCAGATAAAAACTTTCCCAGTTTTTCTTTTAATACTAACTTGGATTATAAATTATTTATACAGAAATGTATATAATTTACGATTGTCTCAGGATTTAAACTTTCTTAACTAAAGGCTGACTATCCAAAACCTTTTACTGTACCTTTGAGTAAGTCAATCTCTCATAAATGTTCTGAGGACCTCACAACTAATTTGTATAGATACAACTCTTCAGGGTTTTTCTTCCCCTCTACGTGAGCCTCCTTACAATAGCTGAAAAGGGAACATCTGTTCCAGCCTGCTGCCTCAAGCCATGTAGACCAAAGGGGAAAATTTTAAGTATCTTGTAGCTTCTCTGAAGAACAGCTGTTCATTTTGACAGCAGTTTAACTCACCCCTCTTTTGCTTGCGAATCCTCAATGAGAATTAACTTTTGTTGTTGTTTTTCTTTAGGTAGTAGGCATTTTGAGAATGGTTTTGTTTAGAACTACAGATCCTATTTCCCCAGAAACAAGGAGTAAGTTTGCATTGTAATTTCATTTTGCTTTATTTTTGTTAACATCATCAAGACAAAACCAAAAACAAGTGTCTCTAATTGGTTCTTGCTTCTTCTATACCCGGTGCCAAGGGTCTCCTCCCTTCTCTTCTCAATGTCATTGTGAGCCGCAGCACATTGCGGCCGACACACCTGCAGCACAGAGCAGCCCCTAATGCACAGGCCTCTGCAAGGCACTTCCTAGTTTGTGGGGCCTGCAGTTGCACCCGCTGAGCTGATGATGACAGCCTGACTCTGAAGCCAGTGCTTTCAACAGCTTCAGGTCTGCTGCTGCTCTGAGAGTTGCATGAAAATCCACAATTGTAATATTTCAGGGTGTTTTGATAACTTACTGGAGAGTGTTGATGCAAGACATTTTCTTATTCATTGGTACACATTGACGGGTTTGTGATAGAAGAATGCTCTCAGGCCTTGTATTTCCAAGCATAAAATGTTCTCTTTTAAAATTAGGGGACTATTAAGGAAAGCCTGGTTGCCAGTGTAGAGCTAAAGGTGCGAGTTGGCACCCTTCTGTAATAGATTTTTTTCCCCATGGGACTTTTGTGCAGCATAAAGTTCAGAGTGAGGTTACTAGGTAGACAGATTTTACCTCATACAGGAGCTGAGTAAATTGGTGGCTCACTGGCTATTAAGCTTTATACCAAGTGAAAGTTGTGCCTTCAGTCACATAATGTTAAAGAATGATAATCAACATTCTACATTTGTGGCTGGTTTTGGTCTCATATGTCATTACTGATCAATCCATTGTTAATAGGTGATATTCTGCTTCTACAGAATGAATTGAGCTCGTTAAGGAATTTTTGTTGGATCCTGCTAACAATTTCCTGTCCCCTATCATATTTAACAACTGTAGCATGTTTGTGTTTGCCCTTAGAATTAAACCCATTTTTTTTTATCATGGCCTTAAAGATAATGTATGTCCAAGTTCTGCTTTCTTTTCCTAGTTGAGGATTTTGTTCTGCTTTTACTCATATGACATGAGTTACATGACATATTCTTTAATATTCATTATCTTGCTGCTGCTACTTTTTTTAAATAATCGAAAGTTCTTTCGCTATTCCCTTTCATTAAGTAGAATTATTAATACAGGACAACTCTTAACTCATTAAGGAAATTTCATCTGAAGCCTTATTTGTTTTGCTTAGCATTTCATGTTAGAGAAGTGCTTTCTCATGCTTTCACCTCTTTAAACTCTTTTGTCATTTGTCTTCTTAGAGGTAAATTGTATCAAAAGACTTTTTCAATCAGTTTAAACTTATATGTCGTTTTCTTTTGTAGCTTAATCATGGAACTGTCCTGTAGACTCCTACTTTACAATGTCAGATATTCCCTTATAAGATACTTATTGACATATATACTATTTTGTATGCTCACATGAACATTTTATGTTGGGTTACCACTATACATCCTTTTTCTTAACAGTCGCTAAGTCCTTGAATATCTGGAAACCCAATGTTGAAATTTACAAGTCGCCAAAAAAGCAATGTTTGTCTTGAAAGAGATTACTATTAAGCAAGAACTGGAGGACTGTTACACTTTTTTCTTCTGTTTTGTATATGGTAGTATATATTGATATGCCCTGGTTTGTATTTAGTATTGTCTAGCCCATAAAATCCAGTTTGTTCTTCATAAACTTTACTTCCCACACAAATAACTCTCATCTGAACTATGTGTGAAGGCAATCATGAAGGAAAATGATCTCTTCACATCTTAAATGCCTGTTTTGTTCAGTTGTGATGTTTTACTGTTTGTCCCACTAGTGGGAAGATGGCACTGTTGGGGGTGCAGGTTCTAGCATGTGCACACCTTGAGCTGAGTCCCATTTCTGAGATAATTACTGGTAAGATTATAGCAAGTTCTTTTATTTTACTGAGCTCAGCTTCTAGATAATAATACTGTTTCTTAGGATTGTGTTTTTCAAGAATGTTCCATTTTGAAGAGCTGGGGAGATAGCTCAGCAGTTTGAGCTGCCTCCCTCACAAGCGCAAGGATGGGGGTTTGATCCCCTTTTTAAAAAACGTTCTATTTTGAAAATCAAATGATGTAATGTACGTACATCTTCACAGCAAGTTAGCTGTGTACCAGTAATGGAAGTATTGAAAGATTGCATGTCTCATCGAATTATAATAGGATCAGTCTTTAAGTGACTTCCTTTATTTTTATATTCCATTTAGAATATTGTGTTCTGAATAAATGCCAAACTATTTTTCTTGTTTAGCTATGTCTTATTTCTAGAATTTTGTTAAAAGCTGTGCTTCATCCACTTAAGGATTTGTCATTCATGCTGTCTACAACATTTGGGCAATTTTTGGTTAATATAATTGAAATATTCATAGTGAATAAATATAAGATCAGTTAACTCAATCTTGCCAAGTTTGTTGATTCATTATTCTACTGAATACTCAGTTTAAAGTTGTGAGTTATCAAACAAAAAATGAAATCATCAATTAGAGAATATTTTTAACATAAAATCTTTTTGACAAGGAAAGCAAGTAGAAAACAGGTCTTGCCATATCATTTAAATTATACATATTTGACATTTGTTCAGAAGAATGCCATTTATGCTAAAATGGGGACCAAATGCACAATAGCAAGAATGCCAGAGCTCTACACATTTCCTCTGTGCTCCTTCGATCCTGTGGACTGATGCATTTTATGTTGTCAGAGGAAAGAAAATCACACGGAAGTCCTGTGGTGATGTGTTAGGTCAGCTTCTGCAATTATATATATGAAATGGATATTTTATCTATACTTATTTTGGTGTGATTAAAACTTGAAAATCGTATTTGAAGTCTTTTCACATAGGACTTACGTCTTCATTAGCACCATTGTTATTCTGAGATCATACTTGGATTCAGCCCTAGAAGAAAATGGTCTAACTATAGTATTTGTTTTCTTCTTACCATTTAGAATGTACTTAATAAATTCAGTCAATTACAAAAAAAGAAAAAAAAATTTTTTTTAAAATGTCTGGGAAGATATCTCAGCAGTCTAAGCACCTGCCTGGCAAACACAAGGACCCGGGGTTGATTCCTGGTGCTCCATGCCATGTGCGTGCCAGCCACTGAAACCTGGCATGGAGGTGCATATCTGTAACTCAGCACTGGGGAGGCTGAGACAGGAGGATCACTGCAAGTCCAAGCTATATAGTGAGACCCCGTGCCAAATAAGTAAAAGATTTTTAATAATTATTAATTTTGGCCAATTACAAATGCTTGCTATTTTGAGTTTGCAACTATGAAAATGATTCTGATGGATTTTCCTAATCATTTCTTTTTAGGCGTTTCACAGAAAATATACCTAGACTTAGTGCCTTAATTTTTCTCTTTAGTGACAGGATTTATTCTTATTCATTGCCCAATGATGTGATGAATATGTTTGTCAAGTTCTGTACGATTAAATAAATAGTTTATGTCCCTTTTACATTCTAAATATTTGTTTACTGAATGCTACAGCAGAAAGGTAAAGGCTGGTTTATACTAATAGAATAATAAGAACAACATACATGTTAAGATTAATCCATTGGATGGAGAAGGTGACACTGAACTTAGGGTATGAGACAAAAAGGAATAAAATGATAATATTCTTTGTAAATAAATCTGCACTTGTGGGGGGCATTTGACAGAGGGTCAGGCTTATAGGGCTGACTTCAGTGCAGAGTTTTAAACATAACCATGTTCACATGAGACATTGTGGGGGTTTAGCAAGTATTTTTCTTAGGTAATTAGCAGTACCTTATAGTGCTGCCCTTTTACCAAGTGTGTCTTTACTTACTATCTGTCTGTCATTTTGCATGTATATGTGCCCTTATTCAGCCTCATAATTGGAAAATAAATTATCTTTGTAATATATCACTTTTTAACACAAACGTACTGTGGAAATGGAAATTATACTTTGAGTAGCATTATTATGAACATTTCATTGTTTCTTAGAGATGTATTATATAAGTTGATGGATCTTGTTTGCTTGATAATTTTTTTTTTTATGAGCAGAATATACTTATTGAGAGAAAGAAAGCTCCTGTCCCAAGAGAGGGACAGGAGGGGGGCCCCCGAGCGGGTAGTACCCCCAATGCTTGATAATTTTATGAAATACTTTAAGGTGTTACAAGTGGGTTAATGAATAGTATGTCCTCTTATCTGATACTGACTTTAAAAGAAAACAAATTTAAGTTGGAACAGTTTAGTCATCAGCGCCTGCCCAACATTTGGTATATTCGAGTTGCTTCCAAAGAGTAGGTTCCCATTTCTGTAAACGTAGCAGTCACAAAAAATACAGCTATGACATCATGTATTGAATTTAAGATGATGAATCGGTGTCTATTGGTGCATAGCATATTATATTCTCTTCCATCTATAACAATTTTCAGTTAGGTTTGATAATCCTAAAAAAAATAATTTGATTAGTTTTACTGTTACTTAGATTTTATCTTACTTCGTGATTATTATAATTAGGGAGTTTTAGGAATAAACTTAATTCCCACTAATTATGTAGTTAAAATTTATTGTTTTATGCATTGGGGGAAAGTTTTATATTTAGCTACAAAGGAAAATTATTTTGATTTAAAATGACAAGTAGATAATATACATTTTTGTCTTAAAGACTTTTGTGACTTGTACTCATGGTTTTTATATTTAGAGAATTTCTTTATATTTAGTTCCAAAAGCAAATCATTTTGATGGAAAATTGTCACATAGACCATATGCTTTTGTGTTATTAAAGAATTCTGTGAATGCTGTTCATCTTAAATTTTTCTTCACGTTATATTATAAGACTATGCACAAGAGCATCAAAATATATTTTCGAGGTGTTTTTATTTTTTTCCAAAATATTTTCTGTTCTTTCCTAAGTAGGAAGCCATCAAGAGTTTGTAGTTAGTATAGACAATAAAAGTGTGTTTGAGCACTGCCTCTAGTTAAGGTAAACAAACTTCCCCTCAACGTGTTCGGTGAAAATATATTGGTCCCATATGTGTTTACTTACTTTGAAAAAATTAGCATTGTTTTCATAGTACCTAACACTTTCTTAGAAAACATGGAGATTTAAGTTGAATTTGTCTAATCTCACTTTAGGGACTTGAGATAAAAATTGAATAATTAGGCAAAAAAAAAAAAGATTTTGAGATTAGTGAAACCTGTCTTGTCATACACAGCTTAAGTATCCATTAATGTTGAAGGAATTATAACTTTGACCTGGAAACCATTTATAAGGTTTCCAATTTTTTACAATAGTAAAATATCCACTAGTTTTCTGAGGTGTAAAAATACACAGGCTATTATAATATCCTTAAAAATGTTTAAGAATAAATGAAGCTATTAAAATAGTCTGACTTAGACACAGTTGAAAATCCAATCAAAAAGTCAATCTGTGGCAGTCTACTTATATTTAATACTATAATTTTTGTATTTTATCATAGTTTTAAAAGACTAATATATCTGTCAAAATCACAGCAAGTTTGCTATATTACCTATTTCTTACACTTTTTGAAAGGGGGAATAAAATATACATTTAGCTTTTAAATTTTACTTTGCCGGAAAAAATAAATCAGTTCTGAATTGTATCATTAGGCAGTGTTTCAAGTTGAATACCAAGAATGTCTCATGTCAAGTGAGAGCAGTAGTTTGGAGAAAAACACAGGAAACTAAATGTCTTTACTAGAATCATCTCACAGCACGTACTAGGTTTTGAAGTTTTGAAAATATCGTACATAGGGATGTAAACTAATACCCTTAGAAGCATAGTAGCTAGGCTTAAAGCCAAGAACTAAATCATGTCTTCCATATTTAATTTACCTTGTACCTTTCTTGGCACCTTGGATGCATCCACTTAGCTCCCACTCAACTGAGTGAACCATTGTATCCCAACATCTGTCAACAGAAAACATTTAGATTCTCACAGGAGCTATGAAGATTGCTTCCTCCCCTTATGCGTAATACAAGCGTATATAATTGAGATAAGCTAGAAAGTTGCTGGGCTTGAATTCACCAATGTACCCCAACTTGTTTCAATCCTCTGGTCTTAGCCTCCCAAGTGTTAGGATCTAGGCCTTATTGTGTTTAAAAAAAAAACAAAAAACCAAAACTGCCTAAAACATAATTGGAATATTTGAAATAATAGGATAATTAATGTCATATAAAGGAACTATAAATGAAAAGAGAGAAATATGTTAATAAGAATAAAGTAGACTTACAGTAAGTGATTACTTCCTCATAGTAAAAGTTCAATACCCTTGAAAGAGGAAGAATTCAGTATTCCCAAGTATATACCAACATGACCTCAAAGTGACAATGTAAAAGTGACTGAACTACAATAAGGTTAAGGGTTAAGTTTACAGATTTAGTGTTGTATTTGGAATGTTCTATAATTCATTTATAAGTATTGCTGAAACTATTAAAGATGTGGAGAGGTTTAATTTAATTAACACACTTATTTTGAAAGTGAACTCTAATTTTAAAAATGCACATTTTTATCCAGCTCAAGTGGAACTGTTATCAAATTGATTATGTACATGAGGCCATGAAAGACATTTCAATAAATTTCTAAATGTCAGTTTCATTCATCAAGCACAATAACATGAACCTAGAAACCAAACTACAGGGGCTGAAATATTTAAAGCTGTATTTTAAAAAGTTTAAAAACATAATAACCTATATCAACAATGAAATTATAAAAAAAATTAGAACTGGACAGTATTGGAAATACTCCTCATCACAATTTTTGATATGCATCAGAAGTGGTCTAAAGGTATTTACACCCAAAGTTCTTTTATTAAAAAAAAAGACTTACAAAGTAAACACCTTGGTTCAGAATTATTTTTAAAAGGTGCTGTTGGATTTGAGGGAAATAGGTGCAAAATTAAATAAGAGTGGTGAAAAAAAATGATATAGAATTGTAAAAGACAAAATGATACTTTGAAGAAATGAATTAGATAAATTTCTAAAAAGTTTAATCAGGAAAAAGATGTAATAAGAATTTTAAAAACCACAAAGATACAGAAGATAGAAGAGCATACTATAAAAATTTGTAGCACAGAATTAGGAAATTTTGATAAACTGAATAAGTTCATAGAAGAAAGTAACTTTCTTGAATTACTTTAAAAGAAATAAAAAGCTTGAGTGGTTCTGTAACTACTTTTAATGACTTTTTGAATCTTCTAAAATTAAATGCTTGGCCCACAAAGTTTCATAGATGAGTTTTACTGAATTTAATGAAATGATTCCATAGGAATGAAATGAAAAACAAATACTATGATCAGATGTTGAAAAGATCAATTTCCCCCATCCAAATTGAGTTTATCCTTTACAAGAAGTGAAAATGCTTACTATTAGAACATTCAGTGGTATCTGGACTATTTAAAGAAGCACAAAACATTAAAATAGAGACAACCTAGTGGAAAGCCAGGTGAAAAAAATACAAATTACAAATACAAATATTTTACAAACACATGGGAAAATGTTAGACTTGATTAATAGCATAGAAATTTAAAAGCATGTGAGATAGCATATATTCAGGCTGAATGGAAAGAAATCAATGACCTTTTCAGGGAGTATGCAGAAGGTGAGTATATTCGGGTGCACGAATATGCATTGGCACAACCACTATGGAAATTACTTACTACCACCTAGTCAGACTGAAGAAATACCCCTTGCTATTCATCAGCTCTGCTCCTGTCTTTGGCTTTCAAGCTGTTTTGGCCATACTCCACATTATAAAATATTTTAGTGTGATCCCGCACTCCTATGTATTTTTACAACAGACAATACTCATTCTACACTTTGCATTGCACTACAAACGTGCTATTCTCATTCACTGAGATGTGGCTTCCAATTTCCAAACTGATTTAAAAACAAAGTAATGAGAACTACCATGAAAGAATACTTCCATGTGTACAATAGGAGATGTTTACAGAAGTGTTTGTATCTGCATTGCACATCATAGCCTAAACTTATAAGCAGCCTCATCCCACCAGTGGAGTAAGTAACAACAGTTTAATATTGGCAATGAAAATGAAGCATGATTTATACATGAAAAGATGGTTCTTTTTTATTTTAAAGGGAAAAGAACAAGGGGGCCTGGGAGATGGCTCAGTGGAATAAGCGCTTCCCTGGCAAGCGCAAGGGCCTGAGTT
>NDGN011222613.1:0-17767 GCA_002564285.1 Tympanoctomys barrerae
CTAGCTGAAAGCTGATGCTTCTAACAAACAACACCTACAAGGGGAAAGCAAAGAAAATGCACCCCAGGTTCTCCAGTGCCCCATGCCTCTTCAGTCCAATGCTCTGGAGTTGGTTTTACTAATACAAAAAATCATTATATCTGCAACAGCAATGACTAACTGCCCTATGGAAGTACGGCTTTTGAGAACTGAGCACAAACTTCAAGGATCCAGAGGCATTTAGGGAGACCAGTGGGCAAACTGATTATTCTCAGAGTTTCTTGAAATACTACTTCCCGAACTTTTAAGCCATACCCCTCCACCAACGAAAAATCCATTTCCCAACACTGGGCAGCAAATACAGGTATCCTAAATCACAGCCACAGCCCAGCCAAGAAAAGTAACATCTCGTTTGCCAAAGCCTGGATCTTGTTAAATGCCTTCGTCCCTGGCAGCAGAGAAAGGGCTGGCTAAGAAAAGGGCTCCTTAAACATTTTAATTTAATACAACAAGGATTTATTGTGAAATTGCTATCAGGGGCCAGATGCTAAGAGCTGAATTTTGGGGAAGTGTACATTTTTATGCATTTGGCTTGGGAAGAGGTGACCTATTCTGCATCCCCTAAAACCATGTTAGCACCATGCAGGCAGTATTTCCTGATTGCCAGCGTCTCCACCATGCTCCTGAAATTTGCCTCTGTCATGTTTTAGGACACAGATTTCTGCCTTCCAATGGCTCCACCTCTCACAGGTGACTTTGTCTTTTCTCAGTTAGGTCTTCCCAGTATCTTGATCTGCCCAGAACCAAGACTACTTTTTCTTGGCCCCAAACTCATTCAATTTCCCCACCATCTTCCTCTGGGCTCAACTCTCTCCACTTCGATCATCAGCCCTACCTCCCGCCACCATAAGATCCGGCACATGCTGTGGGTACTGCAGGGTTCTAGGCCTCCCAGGCCGGAAACACCATACCCTTGCACTCTTCTCTCCAGATAGAAACACACCACAAATTATAAAAGAGTGCAAGCAGAGTGCAGGAAAGGCCAGCATACAGCAGAGGTCAGACCTTGGGCTCTGTGGGGATGGCTGGCTGGGTCCACCCTATGGGTCCACCCTCAGGTCCCTCTCCTATAGAACTTCTTATCTGTGTCAGAGGGTTTTCATGAGGACAGAATGAGATACTTTGCCTCTAACGTAGTGGCTGGTGTGGAGTCACCCCACAAACAATGTTAGATATTGGTGTGAGACCCATAGCAATAACAAAAGTCTACCATTGCCAAGCTACCCTCAAACATGTATAGGATCTTAGAAAACCCATGGTACTTGGTACAGCCCCTTCTGTGATGTGATGCATGGAGTTTATATCACTCCTTTCTCTAGCTCTTTAGCCTCTAGTTAAGGAAGCTTAGTATTATGGTTTAGATCCAAGATGCCCCCACCCCAAGTCTCCGATATTCAAAGGTGAGACATTTGGAGGCAACCGGAGCACGGGAGTACTGCACTCATTGGTGGTTACTGTGTTGATGAGTTCATGCATGAATGTGCTATGAAGAGATGGGTCTGACTGGAGTGGAGTCACTGGGGTATGACCTGGAAGGAGTATTCTTGTCCCCAGCTTCCCCTCTCTCCCTTCTTCCTGGCCGCGATGGCTTGAGCCTTTCCACCATGCTGGTTTTGCCTGGGAGCCAGCCAACCATGAGCTGAACCTGCTGGAAACTGTGAGTCAAATTAACAACTCCTCCTGTAAGTTGTGGACATTGGGTATTTGGTGCTAGGTCCAACATAGTAACATGGAATGCACCACCCCTGAGGCTGGGGAGGTTCTATCCCAGTCCTACCTGAATAGCTCCTATCAGAAAGATCATTCCCCCAGAGAACAACCTCAAATCCCAAAGCAAAATACGAAGCAACTACCATTGGTATGGCACAGGGCAGCCTCCAGAGAACCACGGACATTTGCACAAGGGGAATGAATGCGATGAACACAAAGTCTACACTAAGAGACACTCTAGGGAAACCCTTCAGGGCTACGGATAAGTCACATGTTAATCTGGATCTTCATGAAGAAATACAGAGCTCCACAGATGAGCAGTGTCTGGAGACTTGCAAAGGCTGTTTCTCCCTTTTAATGTCTTTTAAATGCACATGATTAGTGAAAGCAAGCAACAGAAACTTTGCCCGTAAAGGTGCAGATCATAACTATCTTAACCTTCACAAGTCACGCGGTCTCTGTTGCTAATGCTTCCAATACTGCCGCTTGGAAGCAGCCGCAGGCAATGGATAAACCACAGAGCATGGTGGCACTCCACAAACTTTATTGAGAAAAGCAGATGATGGGCCGTATTTCGTCTACGGAGTCTACCAATCCCTGGTTTCAAATGAGTTTTATAAAATTATACGTTGGGCTTTAAAACACATGTAGATCAAATACATAAGACCACTATGGGATAAAAGACAAGAAAGGGGGTCTACAGGCCCACACAGTGCATGTTTCTACACTCTACTTGAGGTGGGACTTTACTGACTGTAAGTGGACCCCATACAGAGGAATACACGCCCAAGCACCCGGAGAAGCTGTTAAGAATAGATTTGCCTCAATAGAGCATAATATGGAATACGTACATATTCTAATCAAATGTGTATTCAAATACTTCAAAGAAGGTAGGAGAGTGGCAGAATAAAGGAGCAACAACAAATGAGAGACAAACACAGAACGAACAGTAAATTAGAAGATCTAAATCCTGTCATATCAATAATAATGATAAATAACAATAGAATAGGTACTCCAATTAGAGATAGAGATTGTCAAAGCAGATTTTCAAAAAATCAAGGCTCAAGTATTTATTGTCTAAAAGAGATACATCTTCAGAATAAAGACACACAGCAAGGCTGAAATCCAGTAGATGCTAGAAAGTCCAACCAGGAATCAGTGAGTATAAGAAACCTGGTTCAACAAAGCTGCTGTCACAGTAAGCAGCGAGTATTTACAGTAGTGGCAGGGAGCATTCCTTAATCAATTAGAAAGGAATAATTCACAGAGGCAGCTCAATCATAAACATGTGTGCCTAACAACAGCTTCAAGGTACACGCAGTAAAAAGCCACCACAAGCCGGGCTCCCGAAGGCTGCTGCCTGCTGCTGCATGCCGCCCATCTGCACCCTGCCCCAGGTGCCCCTGGGCAGAGCTGGCATCACACCTGCTTCCTGGTAGAGCTGGGACCCAGGCCTGGCCGAGTAGTCTATGACCCAGGCAGAGCCCCCGGGACTCTAGCCTGAGATTTCAAATAAATTTTGAACCATACAGAAAAACAGCATAGTGTTCTTCTTGGACAACTGAAAAACCATAATGATGTTACTGGCAGCCACCCTGCCTTCATGAGAAAAGAACCAAGATATGAAAAAACAGAGGGGGCTGGGGAGATAGCTCAGTGGTCTAAGTGCCTGCCTGGCAAGCTCAAGGACCCGAGTTTGATCCCTGGTACCACATGCCGTGCCGGCCCCAGAACCCAAGTATGCCATGCTGGCCACTGAAAACGGGTGTGGTGGTGCACCCATCTAATCCTAGGGCTGGGGAGGCTGAGACAGGAGGACCATTATGAGTCTGAGCTGCATAGTGAGACCATGTGCCAAATAAATAAATAAATAAATTTTAAAAAGCAAGCAAATGACCTTAGCACCATCATTGGGATCCCTGATCCAGTCGTGCCTGACGTCATCACCCCTGTACTTCTCTGCTCTGTGAGCTAATAAGTTCCTCTATGTTGTAGACCAATTTAGGTCGAGCATGTCTACCTCCTGCACACCAGAGTCTTGAGGGACACATCACGCTAATCTCCCTAGAGACTCGCAGACCCAGTACTCTTTATACTTTGTCCCTGAGGATTGGCTCCTCCAAGGAAAAGCAAAGGGAAACTTTTCAGTGGATGAGAAGTGGGGCGTTTCTCTTGGCCAGGTGGAGCTGACTTCCAAGAGTCACTCTCTGAAGTGTCCAGCACCTGTCACAAGAAACAGTCTTTGCCAGGTAGCTGTGGTGGAGCACATCTGAAATTCCTGTGCTCTGGGAGGCTGAGGAAACAGGTCTGTTCACGTGTTCAAATCCAGCGTGGGTAACTTAGGGACTTGTAAAGACCCTGTTTCAAAACAGAAAAAGAAAGGCTATGATTGTAGGTCAATGTGAAGACCCTGAGTTCACTCTCCAGTGCTGAAAACAAAGGCTTCCTTCCTGGTCTCACTGTCTTCAGGAAGGAAAAAAGTAAGATAAAAACAGATATTTATTTGATGGCTGAAGAGCTGGAAAAGTTCCTGCAAGTCCTGCTCTAGAAAGCCTGGAGACATTAGGGCCTGGGGGGGAGTGGATGACAGGGACATGCAGGTCAGAGCCATGCCGGGGACAGAGCAGGGTGAGGCAGCAGGTAACACCAGGCAGAACACAAGTCTACAGCTGAGCAAAGCAATCAGGCAGCATTTTCAGAAAGGTGACTACGTAGTGGCCCCGGGACACAGCCTGGCCACAGCCTAGCTGACCAAGGCCATGGGACAGGAGCACTGCCCTGAAAGGAAGCAAATTAACTGAAGGAACACAGCTGCTGCTCATTTGGGAATTTGTTTCCTGAAACCTGGTAGCATGGAACGGAAAAATCATCTGGTCTAGAGGAAGCAGGTTATATGGGGGGAGAGAGAAAGAGAAGAGAGTAAAGACACAGGAGGAAGGGAATGTCACCCTTGCAAGCGGGCGACTGCTTCCTCCCTGCATGTGGATGGCAGAGAAGCACCCTTCACCGGATGGGGAGGAAGGACGGGCAAGAGGAGAAGATGGCAAAGGATGGCAGATGGTGTTTGGCAGGCCCTGGACACGTCTGGGGCCACGAGTCTGCTAGTTCTCCCAGCGCAGGCTCAGAGATTACCTGGAGAGATCAGGAGACAGACCAGGTCACCTGCTCTCTAGGAGCTCCAGAGAAATGAGGAAAGAGGGAGGGAAAGAGGTGAAGACAGGAGGGAGAAGGGGAAGAAAGAAAGAGAGGAGGAGAAGCGAAGAGGCAAGAAGAGTATGAGACAGAGGAAAGCACTTTAAGCCAGCTCCCCAGGGCCCCAACCCATTAACTTGTGCATTCATTCATTCCTGAGTGAAACACAGACGCTTTGAGTATTTGCTTAGCACCTGGCAGGACACCAGGAGCCCAGCGAGCGCCAGGGCACGGCGCCTTCTTGCAACTGTGCGGGACTGTGCATGCATCTTCATGCATCTGATTCTCCCCGCCCCTGAAGAGACAGGTCCTGGTGACCATGCTGAGGGTGTAGCCAACACTCCCAGAGAGAGCAGATCAGGTAGGGGGGACCTGGGCACAGACGCCACCCCACAGCACCCTCGGCATCCCCCACTTCCATTCACAGAGACAAATCCAGCCCACCAGGAGTGTCCACTGCCTGGGGTGGCATACTTTTCCTCCCAGTGCCCCCAACTGCTCCCCTGTACAACAGGGACAACAAAAACCCCCACAGGCAGGACACGGGGAGACTCAGGACGTGGCTGCAGAGAGGCCTTCGGCTCGCCCCCTGAGCATCCACTTCACTGAGACCAACACCAACGTCACTGCAAGGAGTGACTCGCCAGGCAGTATGTGTCACCACCTGAGAAGCACATGTCCCCTGCCTGCCTACCCTGGAGAGAGCATCACTGAGCTCCGTCTGTGCCACTCTAAGGCCCCGGTTGGGAAGGACGCAATGGCGGCACCAGGGTCCATGTGGTGGGCAGGGAGGGAACCCTGAAGCCTCTCTGCCTGCAGCTGTCCGAGCTCACTGCCTGCAGCCCCCTCACTGAGTGTCTCAGGGGATGCCGGCTTTGCTGGGGTGTGAGGGAAAGGCTGACCAGCCAAGTCAGCTTTGAAGCCCGCAAAGCCCTGAGGACCGCGCCATCTCTCCACCCTCCCTCCATGTGTATTTCACCTCTACAGCTCCTCTCAGACCACACTTCCACCCAACAAAGCCAGAGGAAGTGGCCAATGTGTCCATCCACAGATAAACAGATAATGAAGGGTGGTTCTTATACACAGTGGAGTACTACTGTGCTGTGAAGAACAAAGCTGAGACAGCTGTAGGGAGACCAGGGCCCCTTGAGGCCATGATGTTTAGTGATATCACTTGGCGTCTCACATAGCAGAAACCTAAAATACAGAGCAAAATAAAAGATAGAGAATGGGAAACAGGGGCCTAAATCTGCAAATGGGAAGAGGGCTGGGAGAGGAAGGGGGAGGGAGAGGAGAGGGGGAGGAGAAAGGAAAGGGAGGGGTAGAGGAGGGAGGAATGATACAGACTTAGGATACCCTGTCACATGGGGCAACTCCCCTCCCGGAATGTAGCCACTGTGTACTGCAAACATATACTAATAAAAAGTAAAAATTTGAAAGGTTAGAGCCCCCCCCAGTCTAAATTCCAAGTCAGATTCCAGCCCTCTGCAGACAAGGAGGAGCTGAAAACACAGGACTCCACCTCTTCGCTTCTCAGGGCCCAAAGACCGGAGGGTAGCCTGCACCGGCCCTCGGCACAGGGCCCAACTGGTTAAAGACCTCTCACTCCTGTCTGGAAAGAAAGACTCCAAGTACCAAGGCACTTCAATTACTCTGTGCAATTAAGTCTTGAGTGCTTGTTTGAACAATTAACCGAAATAATTATAAATGTATCTCTGTTACTACAATTGCATATTAACAAAGGCTTAGGGCCAATTAATCATTACTCCATCAATATCTAATTTGCATAAACTTATTCTCTTTAAAGACTCCGCATTTGGGGTGACAGGGCTCCCTCATCGATTATGGAAATCTCCCCATCAAACCTCCCCAGGCTGTCACAAGGAATAAAAGGGGTTGTCTGCTGGGGGACCCACCCGCTCCAACAGGCAGGGGCTAAGAACAAAGGAAAAGAGGCTCAGCTCAGGGGCAGCTCTCCACTGCCACTGCGAGGGACTGACAGGCTTCTGTCACAGGCAGAAGGCTACGATGGCAGTAAAAGGACATCCTGCCTGAGGTCAGGAGATGAGCCTCCTTGGACGTGCCTTGGAGTCTTTACCATTCATTCATTCATTCATTCATTCTTCAACAGATCCATCAACAAATACATTCTGTCATGTCCTAGATACTATAGAAACAAGAGAGATGACACTGTCCTGGCCCCTCAATGAGCCAGGTGGGCACTAGGTACCACACTGGGGACTCCCTAGAACCAGATACTAAGGGGACATCAGTACAGGTGTTAATTAGGGTCACTTCCTGAGGAAGGAGGGAAGACCAGGGCCAGGGAGGAGCGGGGCTGGGATGTGCGCTTGACCTCTTGGTGTAGCACTTGCCAGGCCCCTGTCAGAGCTGTCCTGAGCCAGTGGCAAGTGGCAGCCCCCTGTCTTGCCCTGCTCAGTGACTATATGTCACTGTCCAGGCTGAGAGGGTGCGGCAGCTGAATGAGGGAAAGAGACTCTACCTGTGTGCTATCTAAGTTTCTTGCAGCTTTCAAAAGGGGAATTTGGGCTGTGCATCTCTTGGGAGCCCAGGGAAGCACACAGGACCACTGCCACCCAGGACAACCAGGAGCTTCCAGGGAGGAGGACACAGCCATGGTGGTACAGGGGAGATGCTCCTGGGGATGGCCCCAGGGACAGGGACGTTGGACCAGGTTTCTTGGAGGTAGTGGCACATATGTAATAAGCAGACCCTTGTGGACTAGGAGACCAGGGAGACAGGGTGTCCAGAAGCATGGGGAAGAAGGGCTGTTGGATGAAGAAGATGGACCAGTAGGGCCAAAGGGTCAGTCAGTGTAGATTTAGCCTGGTCGGTGAGGGGCCATTGCCAGGAGCACCTCTCTACCTTCTGCCTCTTCCTTTTCCTTCTCTTCCCCTGCTCTACTTCCTCTTCCTCCCTTCTTCCTCCTCTTCCTCTTCTTCTTCTCATGCTTCTTCCACAGTCACAGTTCAGATCCACTGGCTGCTCCATGTTCCAGGCGGAAGGGAAGATGTGATGACGTAACCATGGAGACCTGCTCGTCCCCTGCACCTGGCAAGGTCTTGACACATTCCACACAAGCAACCTCTCTTCCAGGAGCCAGAGCAAGCCAGGCTGCCAGCGTTGTGTATCTCTCATCATAAACGGGCAACGCTGAGGCGTTTTAGAGGGAAAAAAATGAGCCATTGTGATTTGATTTTGTCCTGCACAATCTGCTGTGCATCGGGGGCGCCTCAGCAGTCACTGAGGCCTGAGATAGGAGACGCCAACTCCTGATCTGAGTTTAAAAGCCTTCCTTTGGAAACAGACTGTTACAGGAATAAAAGTGGAACGTTATGAGGTAGAAGATAACGATTGATAAGAAATAGTGACAGAAAAGAGAATTGACCAGTGCAGAGAAGCAAATCAGAAACGCACACATCATCTGCCTCGCCCTGCCCTCCTGAGGACAGGTCGCCTGTGTCCGGTGTGCAGCAGGGAGAGGCGAGGAGCAGAGAAATCCCTCCCACGTCCCCAGATAAATGCTACAAGGTGGCTATGAGGGAATGGCAGGCTCTGTCCCCAGAAGGGGGAGCTGGACTAGAGAAAAAGTCTCCTCCTGAGCAGGCTTCACACCTCAAACACACACACACACACACACACACACACACACACACACGATAAAAATAGAAGTCCCAGCAGGGTCCTGGGAAAATAAAATGAAAGGTGAGAGCCCCAAGGCAGCCCTGCATTTGCAGAAAAGGCAAAGTGACAACGTGCCAGCTGCTGACCCCAAAGTCAAGGGCAGGGAGCCTTGCTGGACCTGAGAGCTCAGGCAAGAGGCAGCCTGATCTGGCCCCAGGGCAGACAGAAGGCCACGAGAACCAGGTGCCAATAAGGATTATATCAAGGGCCAGGCTTCTTCTGGGTTCTCAGGTACTTTAGGAACCTCTTGGTCTTGCAGAATCACCAAACCTGTGGGATTTAGGAAAAGCAAAGGGAATAGTTTATATAAAACACTATCCCAGCTCCATCCTCAAAGAAGAGCTTGAAGCCAGGCACGGTGCCGCTCAACTGTAATCCCCTGCGGTAGGAAGCTGCGGCAGAAGGATCACAAGTCCCAGCTTAGCCTGGCCAACTTGGGCAATTAATGAGACCCTGTTTGGAAATACAGAATTATACAAGGGTTGGGGTTGTGTCTCACTGTGAAAGCCCTGAGTTCTCACCCTCCAAAAATACCCTTGAATGGTTCCGTAGGTGTGTGGCCCCTGACAAGGCAGTGAAGGAGCCTGGCTCCGCCCAGCTACCTGTGGCTGAGCTCGGAGGATGCACCTGCTGGATGTACCCATGCTGTCCAACTTGGTCCCGCTTCTGCCACATCCTGGGCATGTAGCATAAGGAAACCCAAGACCACCTTCGTGAGAGAACTCGAGCCAGCTGTCAGAACACACAGCCTAACCCAGTGTCTCCAGACCACGCTGTTCATAGGACATATCTGGGACTAATTCCAGGGCCTGACCCTGATTCCCAGGCCTATTGAGTGTGAATCTCTAGCAAGAAGGGACAAATCATTAAAAGCACAAGTCCTTCAGGTGGTGGCATTGATCAATTGGGCTGCGTTTTCAAAGGGAACATCACCGCAGCTAACAGTTTGCTAGCAGAACACCTTCTGCCTTCAATATGCAAACTTCAAGGGCTGGGAGTGGTTTTCCCCAAAACCACTTTCCCCATGAATGTTTATAAAGGAGAACATACTCACGTCCCCAGTAGTCCATGCACTGTCAGAATGATGTGTTCGAAGGCCGACAGAAAGACTGCAGCCTGGGCTGGGGCTGGGGCTAGGACGCATGCTCCAGTAGCACTGCTGAAAAGGAGGACAGTTGGCCAACCGCATCCACACTAACTGGTTACTGTGTGCACTAAGGAAAATTATAAAGCATTGCCGTTCTAACAAGATAGCTTGTTATATACATCGCTGCCTCACCTCGACTTTAGAGATGGGCTCGGGATGTTGGATTGATTTTTCTAGTTTTTCTTTTTCTTACTCCTGCGTGTTTGCAACACAGAATAGTGATGTTCGTTTGGGGGACTAGTAGGTGCATATCAGTACCTTGATTTCTTGTCCTTTCCCCAGCCCCAGTCTTCACCTACTTCCGGACTTCAGCCTTGTCACTGCTGTTAGTTATATTTGAGGCTTTTCGTATAAGTGAGGCCAGGTACTTTCTGACTCACTTACCTATTTCGATTAGCAGAGCACAGGCCAAGCAGAGAGCGTCTGCAATGGACAGGGACCAGGAGGGACTGCGGCTGTCACACAGCAAGGGCTCCCAGCCACCGCTGCCCTGTTCGGTGCAGAGAAGGGAAACTCCAGCGGCGCCAGCATCTAGGGAGCCGCACCAAAGCCCCAAGGACGATGGCACCAGGCTTTAGAAGAGAAGGACGTGATTTCAAGCCCGCGGAGGCAGAAGCAAGAGAAGTTTTGGGAGAAGTCAGCATTCTGTGAGAAAGAAAGGATGTTGGAAGGAGCCTGGTGAATCTGCAGCTCGGTATCTGCGCAGGTTGGCGAGACCGGGGCAGAAGGGCCCAATGACTCGCGCCGGCACCATTCAGCGTTAGTACACAGGCGAAATGGTTCCTCTCTGGCCATTCCTAGCAGGTTTTTACGTCCGAGAGGATAAAGGAGATTGTGGAGGAGTCAGAAGCGGTGTGCTGAAGACAGGGAGCACCGAGGGGTGAGCGGGAGACCCCGGGAAGGGCTGAAGCCGCTGCTGAAGGCCAGCTCCCAGAGATCATCTCCGCCCCGCTGTGGCTCAGGCCTCTCAGACCAGTGTCGTCCGGCTGGGACCAGCCAGGACCTGCAGCAGACCTGGCCTAGATTCAAAGATAAGCAACAAGGACCGCTGTGAGCTGCTGATGACGTCATCTCTGGAAACAACTAACCTTCTGCCTGGAGAGCAGCACAGAGGGGATGCTCCATCCCCCCACTTCCCGCAGAGCACAGGTGGCCTCAAGGAGACCATGAACGCACCAGGCATGTGGTGCTGCACGCTCCGCCTCCCTCCCTGCTCTGCAGAGCCTATCCAAGCGCTGTGGACACTGCCAAGTCCGTACAATGGATAGGTCCACTTGTCCGTCCACTATTACGCCACAGCTGCTTTCGGGGTGTCTGGAGTTGGAGCGAAGGTGCAGGGCCGGAACAGTGTGGTAACACTGAGGCCTTCGTGGGCAACAATGAGCCATGCAGTGGCTTCTCCTAACCACCCCACAGAGAGCTCCACGGGCTGCTGAATGGCAGAGACAGAGGCAGGGAGCTAGAGAAGAGAGAAGCCAGGGCTGACCCGGGCTACACTAAGGGCAGGGCCACTCCCCGCCCAGGGTGGAGGGCCCAGTGGCATCACCCAACCTGGAACTTTCAAAATGCCAGCTCCCAAGCCCAGCAAGGCTGCTGCATTGGAAATGCCTGGAGCAGAACCCAGGAGTTTGAATTACAATCCCCTCCTGGGGTGATCCCACAGTTCTCAGCTTTGAGATGCGCTGGGCCGGGGTGCTAGTGACAGAGGAGATGCTGCCTGAAGTGGATTTTGAAAAACATGTATGTTTTGGAGCTTGGGTAGAGAATGGTGACTAAATGTGATAAATTCATATTATGGAATACTGTGAAGAATGAGAGCAAGTGTATAAGCAAGCAAAGATGCTTTTGGTGTACTATTAAATAAAAAGGCAAGATGCTGGGTAAAGTATAACATCTTATTAAAGCACGTAGACATATACGCCTCTTTGTGCATGGTTACGTAAAAATGGTACAAGCTACAGAATACCATATAGGAAAATGTCAACAGTCCCTCCTGGCCAGGAGAGAGCTAGCAGGCTTAAGTGTGGTGGTTTTTATTCTAATATATTTTTTCTCTTATTTGTTAACACTGTCATCTTTACAGATGCTTTCATAATTCAGAAGTAAACCAACATTTTATAATTCCTGGAGTTGACAGCAATGTCCCCTGAAGACACTGGTGCAGTAGAGCACTGGGGGCCTGCCCTGGGTTGGGACCCGGAGGCCACCAGGTAGCCTTGGAACCAAGACACTGTTCTCCACATCTGGCCACCTTGATTGGTTTCCAGCTGCCTCCCCCGCTCAGGTCTCTGGGATGGCGGACTGTGGCACTCGAGCTACACCTCTTCACTGTCCTTGGTCACCATTCTTAGAGAGCTTTTGGTCCCAGGGGTCCTGGGCTTGGGGTGACAACCAGCAAACTCCACTTAGGAGTCCTTGCCACCAATCGGGAAGTGAAACATTGAGTTCTTAGGTGGCCTTTTTAGGCTACTGACCCCGCATCCCAAAACCTCCTTTTTGGGACCCCCCTCCGCAGGAGGCTACCTGGGGTCCTCCTCGATCAGCTGTGCCGCCCAGTGTCTGTGCTGTGACTTTCCTGAGAACTTTCCCTGAGGACTCATTGCCCCTCAGGGTGGGGAGGCAGACTGTTGCCAAGCTCCATGCCCTGTGCCCATCGCTAGTAACCATCAGAACAGAGCCCCTCAGAGGCGCCTGTTGGGCCCCAAAGCATCAGTGTCAGGAGCTCAGGGTGGGCAGAGGAGCTGGGCCTAAGAGCAGAAGTAGCACTCTCTGCTCAAAAGACCCAACTGTGCTGATTCAAAAAAAAAAAAAAAAACATTTTCAGAAACGCCTGTGGGTAAATCTGAGCTGCCCACAGCTCCCCAGGGGCGTCTCGAACTTGCTGTCGAGCCATTTCTGTAGATTTCAGTCAAATTCTAATTTTAGTGTTCATTAAACACGGGTAATTCCCCAGCCGGGCCCGCCTCCAACACAGTGCACGTCGGCAATATAGGTCAGTGAGGCTGCGGAGCGCTCCCACATCAAAGGGAACCCTTTTCATTATGAGCATTAACTTTATAAATAATGATGAACTTTAAAAGTTTCCCCAGCTGCGGGCATGAGAGGGGAAAGCTGGCAGCTCCCTGTGAGTGGTGGAGGGGGTGCTCCATAGGGACAGAGCAGGGATCTTTGTCCCAGAGAGGGGACGGGGCCTACTTGGGGCTGTCTGTGTGGACCCCTCTACCAAGACTGACATCGACTCAGACAAATGAAACAGGGACACAGCTGGGATGTGTCACACTCAAACTCACACACACACACACACACACACACAGAGACCCATCCTGGGAAAACAAACTGCTGAACACACCACGCTAGCTGTCCTTGTCACTAGTAAACATCAAATTCCTTACCATAGTTATATCACATAGTATCATCAGATTTGAAAGAAACCCTAAAGAGGCATAAGTTCTAAACATCTCTAATACTTAACCCCAAATCTCACAAGTGCTCACTGTGATTCCCAGACTCACAGCCTCATGATCACAAGGTAGCTGCTCCTGCACCAGACATCACTTCCTAACATCAGAGCATCCATTTGATTTGACAATCCAAATCTCACTATAGCTGCATGTCAAATGTTTTCTCCTTTGTACATGCCTTTCTGTGTGCTGTGCCTAGGGATTTAATGATCTCTCCTCCTTTCTTCTGCAGAAGGAACCCCAACTCGTCCCTTAGGATCCAGCCCAGGCTTCAGCTCTTCCAAGAGCTTTTTGCATGACTCCTACCCATCCTGGACTTGTCCATCCTGTCCCACGTTTGCTGCCTGTGGTGCAGAGCTAACTGGTGCTCAATGTGTTACACCCAGCTGCACTGAACTAGTGTGGTGCTGGGCGTGGGAGGCAGCAACGTAAAGGTAGAACAGGAGAAGCTGCCGGAATGCAGTTAGGGAAGCTGTCTGGGGAGGCTGTTGGAGCTGTTGGAAGCTGCTGGCTCTCTTGGGCTGTTCTGCTAAAGGACCTTGTCATGCTGGTTTTCCTGATGAACTTGGCTGTTCTTGTCGGAGGAGGAGCTCGGGACTTCGTCACTGAGAATGGCTGCGGTTCACTTTGGGGGAGCTTGGGTCCTCACCTTAAGCATCGCTTCCTGGCTCTGGAGGGGAAGATGGTGCACAGCTCAGCTTCATGGAGAAACTTGTTTCATTGGCTTTCCTGATGGGAACTCAGCTTTCCTCATTGCTGGAGAAGCTCAGGACCTCGCTGTTGCTGAGGACGGCTGTGGCCCCTTTGGGGGAGCTCTGGTGCTTGCCTTGAGCATCGCTTACTGGCTCCAGCTCAGATCCCTCAGCCTGCTGGCACAGATCCTTCAGCCTGGTGGTGCAGCCTTCCTAGCTTCCACCACTGACCTTTGGGCCTTCCCAGTGCAGATCTGTGAAGCGGGCTTGCATGAGACATTGTCCTGCATTCTAGGCCTCTAATTAGACTCACAGAAGGCCTTGTTACGGGCAGGACTCATACAGAACATTGCCGTGGAATCAACCCTCAGCTGGATTCTTTAGGTCTTTAGTATGTGGACAGATTTCCTGCACTTTTTGTATACGATTCTTTAGGAGATTATAAAATGATTTTATCAAATGTGTCCTGTGTTGTATTGTTCCCTTGCAAAGACCCCAAATCACAAAACTACCATCCAAGTATTTCTCATTCCTTGACTCATGTACTCCGTTACCTCCTTCCCGCTGAAGACAGGGAGTAGGAGAGACTAGAGCTGGGGCTTCTTTGTCTCCGGGTTCCCTGTAGAACACAGAGTCAGGCTTGGCTGCCTCTTATTTGCTGCATAGGGAAGAAGCGAGAGAAGTGACTGGGTGCTCCCCTGGCCTGGGACACTCGCGCAGCCACCTGTGCAGGCTGCAGGCCCCATGCGCAGGATCTTCCCCTACCAAGGTGCAGCATGGAGACCGGGCACAGCTCACCACCAAGCCCAGGCACTGGCACAGCCCCAGGAGGCAGAGCATATGCTGAGGCCTCCAAGACACACGGTGAGCTCACCCTGAACTCCAGGAGAGGGGTGGGAGACGGAGGCCCCAGGGCGCACACCCAAGCAACCTGAGTTCTGCCTCCACTCACCACTCACAGAGGGCTGGGCACCCCCGCAGGTGGGGCAGGCCAGGCTGTTGGAGAGCTGCCTTCCCGGGCCTGGCACAGAGCCCAGTGGCCCTCAGCAGATGCGTGTCCCCCCCCAACCACTCCAGGCCTCGTGGGGCTGCCACGGCCAACACAGAATCCGGCCACGACAGCAGGACCCGGATCAGCCTGGAGCACTAAAGGAGCTGGAAGACCCTGCGTGCTGAGACGTGTTTTCCAACCCTGTCCCACGTGACGGAGCGGTCAGCAGTGGGCACCGCAGCACGGCCATGTCTTCCCGGGTCTGAGGAGGCAGCGCTGAGACAACAGTGCTTCAACCCTGGCTCTCCCAGCTCGGACGCCTTGGGAGGTTTATTGCTGTCCCTGTGCCTTGGCCTTCTATAATGATAGCACCTGCTGCGCAGGGTTGTTAGGAAGATTAAATGAGTTAATATCTCTAAGTGCTTAAAAGAGCGCCTGGCACGGACGATGCGCTACATAAACAAGGTATAAATAATGAAGAGGGACGATTCACAAGGCCCTGGCCAGGGGAGCAACACGCCCAGGCTGCGGGTGTCAGGCTCTGTCCACCTGGCACGAGGAGAAGGCAGCGCTGGAAGCCACTACTAGTTAACTTGACTAACTAGAGGGGCCGGGAAGGCTAGAAGAAACCCTGAGCGCGCGGGGGTCAGTGGCTGCATCTCTGTTAGCATTTCACCATAATGGAAGAACTTGGCCTAAAATGTACTCTCAAAAGAGCTCATCAGATGTGACGGTGAGGGGTGTCTTGTGAGTCTCTGTTTGTTTGGTTGGTTTTGTTTTGTTTTGAGATCAGGTCGCACCGTATATCCAGGCTGATCTCAAGCTGGTGGCAGTCGTCCCGCCTCGGCCTCTCAAGGGCTGAGATCACAGGAGTGCGCCACCACGCCCAGCTGGTTTGTGAAGCTTGTCTTCATGGGCAGGGCAGATGCAAAATTTCCAAATGCAGGTGTTCAAGAATTCCACACGAAGGTCGCACGCATGGACCACACCGAAGACCAGTGGTGGGCACACCTGGAACCTCAACAACGACATCTCCGGGGCAGGATGCTTTGGAAGGGGAAAGAGCCTGAGCTTCCGCTCACATCCGAGAGGACGCCTTTGTGGCTCGAGGTTTCTGCTGTACCTGCTGGCTGCCCAGGAAACGCAGCCGTCCAGCTGTGCCAGCACCCACGCCTCGCACGTCAGCCTCCCTCCTGAGTGCCTGCCTGTGCCCAGCTCTGCCTGGAGGGCCTCAGGCTGGAGACTGCTCTGGCACCCTGGGCCTCCCTCCTCCCCACCCGCAGCAAAGGCATCGCTGTCCCTGGGGCTTCTGCACCCACATTCAGAGCTCCAGGGGCAGAAGGCTGCATGCCTGCCACTGCATGGTCTTCCTGACCCCACCTTTTGTACAAGAAATCAATAAACAGTTGTTCACTGCCTGAAACACAAAAAGTAAAGTGAGTGTGTAAATCCTCAACATCACAAAGCAGTGCTGCTTCCTGGGGCCACTGCAACACTTTGCTGCCAACCCAGGGGCTTAGAGCACGTAATTCTTCTCATTTTCAATTTTTCTTTGTACATGCCTGCAACATGCAATGATTACAGCCATCTAAGAGGAGAGGTACATGTACCTAGCACATCTGAGTTATCTTTAGCCCCCTTCCCTTCCCTCTCTCTCTCCTCCTTCCATCTCTCCCCTCTGCAAGATATCTGTCTACCTGTTTCCTGTTGTCTAGCTTTGATTTTGTTTTTTTAAATTATCTCTACTGTGGCCTTCTAACATAAAAGAAACCATATAATATTTCAACTTATGTGTCTGTTATTTCACTTAACATTATGGGCTCAAGATGCATCTGTTTTCTTACAAATGACTCTTGTTTGTCCTTCTTTATAGCAGAGTAGGACTCCACTGTGTGCACATCCCACGTTTTCTTTATCCATTCATCTGCAGATGGACAGCTAAGCCACTTCCAAGACTTAGCTGTCTCACACTGTGCTGTTCGAGACGTGGGTACGCACAGATCGCTGTGCTATAATGTCGAGCTCTTCCAAGGAAGCACCCGGAAGAGGAAAGGCTGAGTTGCACTGAATGGAATTTCTAGCTTAAATTTTTCAAGGCATCTCCACTGATCTGCACAGTGGTTGTACCTGGAGTCCAAACTGGGCTTCCTGGAGTACAAGCCCCAGTGTGGGCAGCGCTGGTGACCCGGGAAGCTCCCAGGAAAACTGGTTTCCCTGTCTTTTCCAGGCTGCTGGGAACCCTGACTGCATTCAAAAGCCAGTGGGGACAGCAGGACATCTCAGTCTCTCTGTTCCCCCATCCCTGACCTCCCTCTTTGTAGGTTCCTACGATTGCACCAGGCCCAGCCGCACAGCAACCGAGAGCCCCCACATCACATCTGCCATGCCCCACGTGCCATGCTATGAGGACGTGCACTGGGCACGGGGGCTCAGGACAGGGACCTTGGGGGACCATCACTCTGTCTGCCACACAAAGGGGGCAGGAGGCTGGGAAAGCACTGGAACAGCCATCAGAGGGGCCTGCCTCCTGTTCTGACTGGTGCCTCCCCCTGGACGGTGCTGCACAAACCACCTCACCACTCCCAGCACAACTTCCAGCACTCAGCAAACCTCACAAAGTGGCTTTGGTGTAGACAAGAATTCACGCGTAACAGGAGAGCACTTTACAGGGTCAGGACACAAAACAAGGGCCATGAGGCATGCTGGCTTCTTTCAGCTGGTTTAATTTTGTTTTAGAAATCCACACGGCTGACACTGACAAAGATTCCACAATCTGAAGTACAGGATCTCAGGATAAATCCTGAGGGGATTTCACTGACCTTATCAGACC
>NDGN011222677.1:0-18111 GCA_002564285.1 Tympanoctomys barrerae
ATCCTGCATCCCGCTGGCACAGGCCTTCTAGCGTCCACCACTGACCTTCGGGCCTTCCCAGCATAGATCCATGAAGCAGGCCTGTAAGAGACTTGTCCTGGGCTCTGGGCCTCCGGGTGGGCTCGTGGGAGGACCTGCTATGAGCTCTTGTTTTTACCTGGTCTCGTGTAGGATATTAGGACCCAGACCCTAAGCTGGATTCTTTGGTCTTTTGTGTATGAACAGACTTCCTGCATCCTTTGTATATGGCTCTTTGGGTTATTCATTTTAAAATAATCTTATAATGTCCTGTATTGTTCACCTTGCAAAACCCTAAGCCATGACAATGTTTTAAAGGTAAGTATCAAGAAAGAAAATAATGTAAGGATGACTGGCTCACTGCCTTTGGAATATGCAACAGAACCTTTAGGTAAGACGCTCGCTGAGAAGCCAGCACTACAACAGAGATTCACAACTCGAGACCGTGGACAGGGGCCAGTATGAGGAAGAAGGAAGCCCAGGGTCGGTCCCCATCTTGTGACGGAACTTGTGAGGCCTAGGATATGGCCTCTGGATACATAGGTGCCTTGAAGCCCCAAAGTGAAATAATGTCCAGCCTCATTTCTCTTCTGGAAGTTTCAGAGGATTTTTTTTTTCCGTAAGCAAGAACGTTCACCAGCCCCCAGCCCTGTTAGTCGACCTCCAGGTTGGCGTCCTCGAGCAGCCGCTGGCACCTCCACAGAGTCTGCAGATGCTGGGGCGTCGGTGGTGCCCGGCCGTGGGGCCAAGTCTCAGTTTGTGTCCCTGTGTCAGGAGCCTTGGTTGCTCTTCCAGTGGCCTGGTTTGCTCTGGGCTGCCTGTCCCCAGGACCCGGCTGCTGGCTTCCACCAGAGTGAGCAAAGCAAGCCCACATGGCAGAGGAAGACACAGCCCGCTGCAAACTCATGCTGCAGCCAGGAGCTCAGTTCTGCCCAGAGGTGCGATCCACAAGTGGCCTACAATGTAGTGGAAAACTAGCATCGGGCAGAATCTTAACGGCTAGACTGCATGTTATAACCTTTATTAAGCAAATCTGTCCAAGTTGCGTTAGGCTGCTTACGCCTAGGTATCTGTTTCCTGCATGCTGCTCACTTACAGAGCTGCAGAGCGCAGCTCACTACTCTAACCATAATGTGGTTTGTCTACTGATCCTGACAGTTCATCCGTTTGGTGAGCTCGCGTCCACAGGTGCAGAGAGCCAATGACTGGACATAAATTTGTGTTTGTTTTTATTTTTTTGTAAATAGCAGCTCTGTGGTTAGTTTTGGTGAATAGTGATTAGTTGGTAGTTAAGGACTTCTGGAAAGCTGAAAATATGTTCAATGTATGTGGGGTAGGTTTATGCTTTTCCAAGAATTCTTCTGCTATTTAAATCCAGTTACTTGGGAAGTAACAGAATTCTATCAGAACAGAACTGCCTTATCTTTTTTGTTTTTTGTCAAGTTTTACAACTAATAAAAAATGACAAATGACATCCTCCACAACTACAAATGAGATAGGCAGCAGCTCAGCTCTGCCTTGGGGTAGGGGAGGAGCGTGGTGCCCGGAGGTTTGATTCTTCCTGACTTTCACTGCTGAAGGATCTGGAGCAGATAGGATCTATTATTACATCAATCAGTCTTTGAGGAGGTCTGGGCGGACGTGCCTGCCTGCCGAGTGGCAGCTGTATACGTTGGAATTACTCTCTCCTATCGCATGCTGCGTAATGCTGCCAGTCTCAGCGCTGGCTGGAGCGCTCTTTGCATGTGGCTTGGTATGTAGGACTCTCTCTCGCGCGCCACTGTAATGGTACAATATCCTCATCAGGAGCTCCAGGGAGGTTCTGCAGGGACTTTGGTGTCCCTGCAGGTCACTGCAGGTGTAAAGCTCTGTCACTGTCCAGAAGTGGCTTATTTTATTAGCACCCAGCATAACTGAGACCCCTGACTCCTGTCACTTTCAGAGAGGTAAACAACTTCCACTTTGAAACATCTGATCAGAATCTTGCTCCCTGATGCTAAGTACTAGGTCCCCTTGGGAGTACCCACGGAGCAGGGCCTTTCTGGTCATTTCCACCCTTCCTGTGTGCTTTCCTTTATGAGAGCATTGGCTACAGAGCCGGCTCCATAGCGGCTTCCCTTAGGCTACACACACACACACAGGCCATTCATAGTCAGGACCTGCATACCCCTCCTTTCTGTAGTATAGACATTTAAGCAAAGTGCATATGGCCCTGTCTGCTGCGGACTTTCATGCACAGCATGAAAAGCTGGGCACCAGGGGCTCTCAGCCGAGGCCAGCAGAAGCATCTGGTGCAGTGAGTTGTTGTACTTCCAAGAAAGAAGACGGTGCATGCATGTTTACCTTATTCTCTTGGTATATTGAAGGACGTTCTTCAAAATGACGCCTTGTTTCCTCTGAATTCTGTGTAGAAAGCCAAGCTCTGCCCTCATATGTTCGTGGAGATCTGACCAGATTTCCAGAGCTCCATCCTTGAGTGCCCTCGGGCAGTGCTGAGGCAGGGCCTGGTGTGCTGTGGGCCCCAGTGCAGGGCCTGGGGCCTCAGCAGCTGCTGCAGGAGGCTCAGCTGCCACAACCTGGCCTGTGAATTTTGTCACATTTGGTGCTGATTACCTTTAAGTCATGGAGGAGGTCATTTACTGGTGGTCACGTATGGTGGCACTTACACATGCAGCATGTTTAGCCACAGCTCCATCCCAACCCGCCCCCCAGGGCATCGCTGCTTGCTGTGCTGGCCTCTGGGCAGTGTTAGTGTCCCTGGGAAGCAGCATGGGCTCCGGGGTTGGCCTGAGCATACTCACCTTACGATTCCATGCAAGTCCAATTGCACGCTTCTCAGCATGTTTAATCTCAGCTACTAGCTGCCTGTTTCTCAGGCTTGGAAACATCCTCCTGTTTTCTACAAAGCAAAGAAAATAAAAGAACTAAGCCAGGAGACCAGATGCAGCTTAAAGCCTGCAAATTATTCTAGGACTTGAGCTGCTTTCAGGCTCTATTTTAAGAGCCAGTACTTTTTTTTATTTGTTCAACAGGCGGCTAGGAGGGTTGAGAATGCTTAATTGGTGGGAAGCAGGAGCCAGGACGCCCCATCTCCTCTTCTCAGCAAAGTAGGGAGCAAGCGAGCCCATTCAGACCTGCTGCAGCCTAAAAGTGCGGGCGGGAAGGCACCCTCATTCCCAAGAGAGTGAAGATCTGTGCATCACGGGTACCTGTTCCCACTTTGCTGTGTGTATGCGCTTTTAATTTGGAATGATGAGCAATCCCCTTCAAATGGCCCCCCGCAGGCCTGAGACCTGTGAGCTGGCCTCCCCACTGAAGGGTCCTGTCCACTGCTTTGGGGTCCAGCTGGGCCTGCACGGTGTGTGGTGCTTTCTGAGATCCCACGCACAGTCAGCTCCATTTAGAGCAGTAATTACTAAACCGAGGCCAATTTATTGGTAATCCTTGCTATTCTATGATGATGCTTGCTTGCAGAACCGGCCATCTGACGCTCTCCCGGGTCACCCTCCAGTGACACGGAAGACAGCTGCCCTGCCCACGCGAGGCTGTCAGTGCAGTGCTGACGGCCACACCTGGCAGGGCCACAGAGCGCCTCGGTGCCGGCCGTGGCCACCAGCGCGCGGCAGAGGGAGCCCGGGCGTCCGTGCTGCATTGCCAGCCTGCTGAAGTTTGGCGGCGCGCTCCTCACCTCGCCTGAGTGCTGCTGCGGCTGCCGGCTGCGGGCCGCCGCGGGGAGGGAGCCCATTTTGCTTTCTTAGAGAAGCGGGTGAGCCAGGAGTCGCCGAGCAGCCCCGCGAGGGCTGAGGAGCGAGAGGCGGTCGGAGCCGGCGGCGGAGTTTGGGGTCCCCGCGGCGGCGGGGGAGCAGCGGCGCGAGCCCGGAGCGGGCGCGCGGGCTGCGGAGGCGCGGGCATCGGGCAGCCAGCGTCCGGGCGGTCGCGGCAGCCTCGCTCGCTCGGCTCGCGCCGCCGCCTGTGGCTGCAGGGAGGCGGCCAGGGAGGCGCAGCGCCAGCCAGCGGCGTTCCTGCAAGGAGGACGCAGACGCCGAGGAGGGAAGACGCCGAGGTGCGAGCAGGCTCCCCTGCGAGAGGACGAGCCCGCAGGTAAGCGTCCCCTGCTGCTGCGGGGCCATCAGGTGCTGCGGGACCACCGCGTGCGAGTGGGGTCTGGCGTGCCAGCACTTGCTCCGCGCTCAGCCTTCCGGCCCGCGGGCTCTCGAGGTGTTTGCGGCGGCGGCACGGCTGTCCTGCGTTTCTGAGGTGTGGGATTCCACCCAGAGCCTGCCTTCCCAGGCATTGTTTCCTGTGAAACGCAGACTGAAAGATGCTTGCGCTAGTTTCCAGCAACTTTCGGGGGCTATCTGCGTAGGGTAACGCAGGGCCAGGACAGGCTGGGTGTTCCCTGCTCCCTTGAGCTTTGGAGGGAAAAATTAGAGGCCATCACAGAAGAAAAGTTGAGGGCTTCCAGGAAAGGGTTAAAAGCCAGGATGTCACACCCGAGGGCGTCCTGTAGCCCAGAGGCTTCCGGGCTTAGCAGCCCTCCTCAGCCTCTCTGCTCTCCTTAGTGCTAGATGGAGCTCGTGGGTGTGCTCTGAGAGCTGACTGCTCACGCGGGCCCTGGGGCTGGTGTGCAACTGTTGTGCGTGCTGGAGGGAGGCCGAGGGCTCCTGCAATTACATCATCAGCGCCCTCGTAGGCTATAATAAAGAGGACTAGGAGCACCACAGTAGTAATCTCAGCTGCCTTTAGCCTCTGGGCTGAGATGAAGCTCAAACTCAGTTTTCCTTCTCCGGCTTCTGGAGAGGAAAACCAGAGGGGTGGGTCACACACAGAACGGGATGCTCTACATTTCACTGAGAAGTGAAGAGCGTGCATTTATATCATTGTAGAATTTATAAGAACTATGATACTTTTAAAAAAAATCTTGTCATCTTGTGCTCTTCAGTCTTTTTTCATAAAGTGGGTAAAACTGGCAATGAATTGTAGGAACAAGTATTTAAGTTAAATGAGCTTTCTAGAGGGGAGAAACAAGAGAATAAAAAAGTTCATTGTTTTGTACATACAAAATATTTTATGAATCTGTTGTGTTTCACTGTGCAGAGAGCGAGCATTACAGCTCTGGGGCCAGCTGTGTGTGCTGACTCTTCTTCCTTGCAGTGTCAGAGACCACACGGGACAGGAGTGCACGGGACGTGGCACTGAGCACAGCGTGAGCTCAGCTACTGCCCCGCCCTTCCAAAGCCCCATTTTGCCGAGTGGCAGGGACCAGGAGCTCTGACTTGGGTCCACAGCAGTGATGTCATTGCTGATGACACTGTGAGAACATGGTGCATAACCACCAGCAAATCTTGAGGCTGTAGACCTGACAGAAGGTGGAGGAAGGGTTGATCTCCACTCAGCTGCAGGAAAGGCATTTTGTATTTTCCTGTGTTGACAACTCCTATGGGGGAGGTTGTGATGGGGCATCGGCAGAACACAACAGCACGGGCGGAACAATCCTTTGCCAGAGGCTTTCAGTGCTTATTTTTGAAGCTAATACACTGATGTGAGATAATCTCAAATGATATTTGAAGCTTTTCATTTACCGATAAGAGTTGCCTTTTCAAGTTTCAGAAGCTGTCTTTTCAAACCGCAGCAAAAGCAATCCAGAAGATGGAGGAAGGGTTGATCTCCACTCAGCTGCAGGAGTCTTTCTGCAATCAGGCCTGTGGAATGGAGACTTAGATCTGAGGGTGGTACCAGACCCGGGTGCTGCAGTGCATTCGGGGATCTGCCCCTGGACTTCCACTGGAGCCCTGCAGAGGCCCCTCCCACCCGAGTTGTCACCAGGCACGTGGGTGAGCCGACACCCAGGTGAAATTCGAGGTGAATGTGGTAGGCGATCCTGGAGAAGTCACTTTTCCTGTGCTCTCCCTTCCTGGACCCTACTGCTGTGGTGCACAGAAGTCGTTGCGTAGAAGCCCACTGGGTGTGGGCAAGAGTGCCGTGACTCTTTGCAATGACAAAAGACAGAGTGTGGGGTGGTGGCAGGGCCCAGGGATACTTGCTTAGTTGTCTTTGCCCCCTTGGGACAAACCTCTCTCCAAACAGTGGTTCACTCTTGGGGTGATAGTCTTTTCCCTATGCCCTGAACTTCCACTTCTGTTGACTCCCCAGCTAACATGACAAGGTATGTGGGCTCCTGAGGCCCATGTCACCCACACTGACCAGAGGTCTACACTGCCAGCTTCTGTTACATCTTCTCCATCCCTTCCCTTTCCTAGGCTAGGACTTCTTCAGAAGTTCTGAAGATGCTGGAATTGCCTTACCAACTGAGAAAAACATTCTTGCTTTTCATCCACAAATTTTAGGAATTTTAGGTGCATGCCAAGTCCATCTCTCAAATACATGTCTGCAGCTAGGAAGCCACCTCTAATGTCTGCAGTCCGCCCCTGGTGTCAGCACGCCCGGGGCAGAGCTTTTGGAACTGTATCCCCAAAGCAGCAAGTGCAGACAGAGGACTCACTTCCGCATGTATTTTGCTGCTGTTGTTGTTACAAGGAATTTCTGGATCTTAAGTTGTCCTTGCTTGCCTTGCAAGATTCTGGTTCCTTTCCAGCTTAAAAAGAGAAAGGATTTATTAATGGCCTCTCGGTCTGTGTTTTGGCTTTCGAGCACACAGAAGACAGGCATCGCCCTGATCACCCCAGAGGCCGTGGGGGCCTCCGCAGCTTCCGCTGCTCTGTGACCTGTGAAGGCACAGCCAGGGGGTCAGGGCAGCCCGCCGCCTCTGCGGGCCTCAGGAGGATGCCTGGTCACTCCCTTCGTGTGGTAGCTAGTGGTTGTGAGCCAGAGGCATGCCCGCTTCTGTCTCCTGGAGGTGCCACTCGCGCTGCATGCTCAGTCTGAGCACACGGCAGTAATTACAGTCTTGATAGAGGAGACAGTTTTATATTGCTCCTCCTACACAGAGAATTAAACAATATTTTGTAGAAATAAAGGCTGGATAACAAGACAAATCAGTATTATGAACTATAAACAGAGTTTTCAAGGCATTTGTAAAAGGCAGCCGTGGAAGTCAGGCTTTCCTGCCGGATATTTCCCCGTCCGTGAGGCGGCCGCAGCCGCACCTGCTGCCTCTCTTGCCAGCAGTTGGCCGCGCTGGGCCACATCCTGAGCTGGGGCGAGCACGCCTTATTTCCTGGCAATCCGCTGCTCCAGAGTCTGGGTCCAATCTGTCCTTGTGATGGAGAAAAAGTGTTTTTGCAGGAAAATATTTTGCTTCATGTGTTTTATAACTGAAAATAACATACTGCAGAGGTAGCTTTTCCAAGCACATACACTGAGAGAGAGGAAAGGAGAGAGAGACAGACGGAAATATGAGAAAGGGAAAAGAAAAAGAGAGAGAAGGGCCCAGTCTGGTCAGGCAGGGCTGTCCTGCCTCACTGCTCCCTTCTGGGGCCCGGAGGCCAGAGGCCGTGCCCCACGGGGCGCCCAGAGCGCAGGAGGAGGAGTGGCTGTGTTCTAATCACATCATCCTTGAGTGGCTGCGCTTGCAAACCGGCTGCTTATCAATGAGGAGCCTTAAGTGAAAGTTGCAAGGGAGATTAAACAGAGAACGGATGCTGGTGCTCCAGCCAGTGGCCAGTGCCTGTTCTACTAGTAGAAAACACCAACATTCATAAATTCTGGCCCAATACCCACCGGCTGGGCACACTCGGCCATAGTTTTCCTCTGAAGCCTGTGTTTTCTTGTCTGTATGTCTGCCCAGATGGTTGTGGGGACTGCTTCCAGGTCTCCACGTGGTGACCCTATAAAGTCCACCCCCCACAGAGCCCACGGGGGACCCCATCTGAGATGCAGTTGCAGGGCTGCTTGGGTCTGGCTGTGTCTGAGAGGCTGGGCCTGTGTGTCGAGCACTCGCCAGCCCGGTAAACCGAAGGCAGTGAATGTGCTTGTGGAGCTGAGTGGAAAATTTCTCAACCTGTTTTCCTTCTGACAACCGGCAGAAGTGTTGGCTTCGTGATATTCCATTTAGCTGCGGGCAAAGCTCTGCATCCCAGAGGGCTGGGGCTCCAGGGTCCCTCCCAGAGGGAAGACCGTCCAGATTGGGGTGTATGTTCAGGTACCCGAGGCCCCATGCATTACATTGCCTCCAGGTTGCCAGTAGTTCCTAGTACAATGTCAGTGCCGTGTAAATAGTGGTTACACGAGAGGACTTGGAGAGTAATGACAGGAAGGAAGCATCTGTTCAGTTCAGCTTTCTCAGGTGAATTTCTCAACAGCTTTTGATCTGCCGTGGGTGGAGTCGTGGCCGCAGAGCCGGCAGGTGTAGACGTTTGCACGGCTGTGGCTTTGTAGTCAGTGTTGGCTGCAGCGCTCAGCCAGCGAACAGCTGGTGCTGATGCACCGAGGCGCTCTCTTCTCGCGGTCGCTCAGGGCGCAGCACCTTTAGGAGGAAACCCGCACGCCCCTCCATCCAGCCTTGGAGCCCCCAGCCGCCTGCCCCCTCCCCCCGGCACACTTGTGGACGAGGCTGCAGAGGCAGACTCCAGCAGTGAAGCTCCAGCACCCTGAGGAAAATTAGCGCTGCCTTTTAATTTCACTGCATGTTAATTGGCAGAAGGGAAACTACATAGAGTTTTAGATATAAAGATTTAACTCATGACTTCTTAGAAAGTAACATATAGGAAAAGTGGAATTTAGCCTTCAGTTCAAGCCTTTATTTCTGTGCCTCATGACCCAATAAGATGTCACTGTTCCTGGAGAGTAGTTGAAGGATGTACTTTTAAAAATAATAAGGATAAATACAGTACTAGG
The DNA here is from genome assembly GCA_002564285.1 of Tympanoctomys barrerae. Taxonomy (NCBI): domain Eukaryota; kingdom Metazoa; phylum Chordata; class Mammalia; order Rodentia; family Octodontidae; genus Tympanoctomys; species Tympanoctomys barrerae. The sequence continues at coordinate 8,815 of NDGN011222677.1, forward strand.
GCTGGCCAGATAGCTCAGTGGACTAACGTGCCTGCTTAGCAGACTCAGGAGCAGGGCTTTGATCCCCAGCCTGCCATGCCGGCCCCTCGCCCAGGGCATGCTGAGGTGGCGATTGGGACTGGGCATGGTGGCGCGCACCTGTAGTCCCAGCGCTTGGGAGGCTGAAGAACAGGCAGGGTCACCACGAGTCTGATCTGTGTGGCAAGACCCTGTAGATCCTGCACTAAGTACATAAAAAAGGAAACAAACTATAGTTCTGCACAAGCAGATCACAAGTGCGTGCACACTCCAGGCAGCCCTGGGAATTTCCTACCTCCTGATTCTCAGCCAGAATTAAACAGCAGCACTCTAAGGGTCATGCTTCGCATCGTGGGACTCGGGGAAATAATGAAATAATACTACCGTGTGAGCGTTCAGTGCATGCCGACTGGCACCCTCGATTGCAGAGGAAAAGACCACTGAGAGAGAGTCTGACACGTAGAGTAGGACAAGAAGAAAAAAGAAAAATGTCCAAGTTGGAAGAAAAACTCAAAGCTTTACTGGGTCCCAGGATAGTATGACCTCAGAAATTCAGCACACGCGGTAGCAGCAGCAGCAAGCAGCCTGATCCTGACGAAGCTGAGGCCCTGGAATCCTAGGAGCGCTTGTGTGTGCTTTCCATAGTGTTAGAGCAGCAAATTGGAATGATTTTATACAGCGCAGCGTGCGGGGCCTCACGATGGGTGGAGCAGGGCAGCACGCCCCTGGGAGCAAGAAGGGAGGTTAGATCTGACCGGCAGCCCGATTTGTTCTCCTGGTCAGAGCTCCGGCTTGGTGGCGCCCAGAGCTGTGGTCAATATCCATTCAGCCAGGACAGTGGCCTGGAAACAGGGACAGCGTGACCCCAGGGGTGGGAAGCGGACGCCGATGGGCCGGCGCCCGACCACGCAAATGGAACCCTGCGGCGGTGGGAGTCCAGACCCACTCCTGTGGGCTTCCCCTCGCTCTTCTCTGTCAGGGTTCTGAGGCTGACACATTTTCCCCTCTGGCTTTTTCTGCCCATTTTCCCCTCCTTGATTCCCGACCCTGTAACCTTGCCCACTTTCCTCTGATCCGGCTTCCGGAGAGGCCGCAGCTGACGGTCTGAGCCACATTCTCACTTCCTCCAGCAGTGGCCCAGGGTCCCCGCAGCACTGACCCACATAGTGGCCCCTGGCTTGGAGCACTCGGCTCCAGGGGAGTCACCAGGAGCCACAGTGAGGGAGAGACGCCAGGACACCCAGTGGCGTGGCCCAGCTAGGAAGGCGCCCAGGTGGTGCACTCGCCTGTGATGGCTCAGCCTGGTGGGACACTCCGCTAGCAGTGGCAGATGAGGTAGTGAGCCTTGAGGGCCTCCTTTGAGCTTAGGTCTGGGAGAGGACAGGCTGGGGCGGGCCTGCAGTCTCCAGAGGGACGACCTGACCCAGCCCTTCTTCTTTTCCTGTGACTGTCTCAGCCTCGCAGTACCCTCCTCTTGGGAAGGCACCCGACACCTCGGAGAGCTGCTCTTGGAGGGCTGGCTGTCTGGAGTCCAGGCCCTCCCGGCCAGGCATTCCTCGCTGATTGGTGTCTTCTGAATAGAAAGCGTCTTCCTCTCAGAAGTAGAAGACATTTCTTAGAATGCAGACACTTGAGAAGTCCACAAGATGGAACACACATTCCAAATTTAATTAGAATTAAAAAAATCACTAGATACAGTTTGTAAAAGTTGCAATGTAGCAAAATTGCCCTTGTGGAATTACAGTTTCTGGTTGTCACTTGTTTCTCAGTTAATCTGCATATGCTATTGTCTCACTTTTCATTGTGAACTTAATCTCTTAGTTCAGTTATCTAAAATTCCTCAAGGACAGATGATTTATTGCACTGCTTAACACCAGCTGAAAATGAACCAAAAATCAATGCGAAGAAAGTTGCTACTATATGTCAGTGAAAATTAGTGATAATGACAGCCCGAAATCCAGCGGGGAGACGGCTGGCCTCGTATTTATCAGGAATTCAGACACTAGGGAGCTATTAACTCATTTGTGGCAGCAGCTTTAGCCGAAAGGTAAATGTCATAAATATTTATAGTTGAGAATGCTATAGTTAAATTAGCGAAATTAGAACTTGACCTCTTTTTTCTCTGGTGTTGTACAATAATATTATGTGTTTGTTTTAGTGGCATGGAAAATCCTCAAGCTTCGGTGCCTTAGCACTTTCTACTCTATAAAATGCTCAGTCTTTATTACCATCGTTGGTCTTTGGTTTAACCCACTCCCGCTGGACGTGCGAGGCCGCGTGCTGGATCCGCAGGGCTCCTCCCCCCGCACTGACGCTCAGGCCCGATTGGGTAATTACAACTCGACTTGGCTTGGTTTGGGGATTTAGTCCAACGATCCTTCAGAAAGTAAGCTCACTTCTCTCTGGATTGACCGGCAGGGCTGAGGACAGTGAGGCTCTGTCTTCGCCTCACACTGGGTTTGAGCACACCCTTAAAAATGCAGGGAAGGATTGTGGTTATGCAAAATCCATCAGTTTTGACAGAGAAGCACTTCAAGCCAGCATCCTACTGAAAGGCAGCAGCGCTGAAGGATGGCCAGTTGTTCGTGTTCTTAGGCAGGAGCAGGTCTCCCTGACTGTGTGTGGCTGAGGTCAGCGCTGACCTCACTTGTGGGTCCCGAGCACCCAGCAGTGTTGGGAGAGGGAGAGGCGGGTGCGAATGGATGTGGCCGCGACTGTGTGGAGCAGGACCTGTTTAGCTGTCCAGTCCCCACCGTTCCTCATACTGTCTGAGGGCCACACCTGTGCTTTTGGGATGCAAAGCACCACTGGCCCCTTGAGCTCCTGCTTCTGTCTTCACTGGGCTGTTTATCCCCCCACTTAGGCTCTCTTTAGTCCCAGGGCCAAGTGCAGCATTAGCAGGAGACCAGAAGTTTCCCTGAGACCGCTGTGGCTAGCTGCCCTTGCTGTGCAGCTCTGGGAGCAGAGGCTGGCAGGCCTGCTGGCCCGGCCCTCTTCTCTGCGCTGCCCGTCTGCTTCTAGGAGTCCATGCCCGCTGGCCATAGATGCTGAGGTTCTTGGTTGCAGGTTCACGCGGTTGCTGTTCTCACTGGAAAGCTGGTGGGACGCTGCCTTATATTAGGTCTGAGTGAAAAACTGCCCTAGTTGATCTAAGCCATATTAATAGAATATGAGATAGCAGTTCACTAAGCCTGACAACAAAAATAATTCTTAAATGGACTTTTCTTGACAATTTAAATAAGAAGGGTAACGCCCATATCAGGGGTGGTGGGCCTGCAGCGGGGGTATCACACTGAAAGACTTGCGATCACTGCTTCTTGGCCAGAGAGACCATTCTAGACAGGAAGCCTGTGGAGCAAAAGCAAATAAAGCTGTTAGTGGGGTCACAGGAAGCCACTGTAGTCATATGTGGAGATTTGAGGCACTTGATAGGACATACAGAAGGGGTGCTGTTAGTGTCAGATCTAAAACGTCCCCCCGTCTCATGCATCATGGGGGGCACCTGGAAGGTGCCTGGTCCATGAGCGTCAGTCCACTGATGGGCCTGTGGCTGACTGTGCTGATTAGGTGGCAGGGCCTGACCACAAGAGGCCACGAGGGGCGGCTGTGAGTTCTTGTCCCCAGTCCTTCTGCTCGCTGCTTCCCGGCTGCCACAGGTGGGTGGCCACCCGCTCTAGACACCTCCGCCGTGCTGCTTCTGCCTTGTAGCTGGCACGCCACGGAGTGCACCCTCGAGGGCTGAGCCAAGAAGCTTCTCCTCCCTGAAGCCACAGGTGCTGGGTGAGTGTTCTGCGAGTGGGGCCGTGTGAAGGACAGATGTCACTAGGACAGATGTGAAGATTAGTGAAGAGGAGACCCGCCTTCCAGAGCTCTGGGATGGGCAGGGGAGCATGAAGCATGGAGAGATGAATTGTAAGACTCCGTGTTTCGTAGCCCCTGGTGGGGGGACATCAAGATCAAAATAGCAAAGAGAATGCGTGTGAGCAGGGGGGCTGTGCGGGCTGGGCTTCATGGAGCAGGCGTCACGATGATTATGGATGGAAGGAAGACGGTATTACTTATGGAGCTTACTTGCTTAAATAATTCTCTGTGCTGAACTTACAGAAGGCATCTTTCTTGCTTAGCTCACCTATCCCAGCCAGCCCACAGGGCGCTGCTGATGCCCAATAAACACTTGCTGGGTAGGAATCAAGAATGGAATTCTCCATCCCGCTAGTGTGTTAGATGAACGTGGTAACCACAACACTACAGAAACTTGTCCATGCAGCTAGTGTGTTGAAAAGCCTTTGAGTTCAAAGAATTAGATCCTCCACAATAAAAGACAGGGCCACTTGAACTCAGAGAGAGCACAGATGGCTGTGAAAAGCTGTGCACGTCACTAGCCATTGAAGTAATGCAATTTCAACATGGAGGGCCCGTCTCCAGAAAGAGCGCCGCTGTTCGTCACAAAGAAACCAAATAATAACAAATTCTGATGAGGCTGCCATGAAAAAGAACCCTTGTACATTGTTGGTGGGAGTGTAATTAGCACAACCGCTATGGAAATAAGTGTGAAAATTCCTCCAAAAACTAAAACCACAAATTCTAAATGGCCCAGGTAGACTCTTTGTGTATATCTTTGCAAAAGAGTTGTAGGCATCCCTTACGCTGGTCCGTGCATGCCCATGTTCATAGCAGCTCAATTCATAGTAGCTAAAACTTGGAAGCAGCCTGTAAGCCCATCAACCAATGAATGGATAAAGAAAATGTATTTATACACAATGGAGTAGTACTCTGCCATGAAGAAGGACAAGCTTGAGTCATCTATAGGAAAATGGATGCGGCTTGAGGGGCATAATGTTCAGAGAAGTGAACCAGACACCCAAGTGACTTCTGTTATGTGAGGAATCCAAAGTATAAACAAGGAGCCAAGTGGCAGAGGCAGGGTGTGAACAGAATTGCTGCATGCGCGTTGGGCTCCTCACTGGGGGCATGGGCAGTGTCGCTGCGAACACGGGCTGGTGAACAGCATGGGGCTCGGGGCAGAGCTGCAGCGGCTTGGACGCCTTGCTTCGCTGGTGTGGTCCGTGTCCAGTGCTGCTGGCCTCTGCTGCTTGGCTGCTGCGCGGGCCCTGGCCCAGAGCACGGGCCTTCTGGAGGCCTCACGGCCTCGTGGGGGCGCGGGCAGCGTGCGTGGCCTCTGCTGAGCACCGCGGGCGAGTGAGCTGCAGCGCCCCCGCCGACGCCCCCGCCGACGCCCCCGCCGACGCCCCCGCCGACGCCCAGTGTGCCGGAGCCCGCGATGCCCCCGCGGCCCCTAGGTCCTCCCTCCCCGAGCTCTGTGGACAGCAGGGCTGTGCCGCCGCAGCTGTAGTCGCGGAAAGCTGCCGACCAAATCGGATTCTTGAGCACTGCTTAATTACTTTTAAAAATCTAGGTAATCTGAGTTGGAAGCAACAGCCTAGTGAAAAATTCAAGATAAAAACAAACAAAAAAAGTGGTTTCAACGTTCCTACAGATCCCACAGCGGCCGTGATCTGAAATGAGACTGTAGTTTCCCGGCTTTGCCTGCCTGCCATTGTGTTATAGACCCTCCTCGTGGAAAATGCAGGGTGTTCGTGGTTTGCTCATTGTGCCAGGAGAAACCTAGGCCTTTCAAAACAAACAAAACAAAAAACCTGTTGGCTACAAAAACATCCAAACACAACCCAAGGGGAGGACTGTTTCTTACATACTGTTCGAATGTCTTTTTCAGTTGTGTTTTGTGTGGGCTTCTAAATGTCTACAGGTTATTGCAGGGACTGGGTTCAATCCACACCATGCAGTGCCAGCCCCGCCCCCAGGGTGTGCTGAGATGGGGATTGAGACTGGGCATGGTGGCGTGTTCCTGTAATCCCAGCACTTGGGAGGCTGAAAACAGGAGGATGACTACAAGTCCAATCTATGTGCTAAGACCCCGTAGACACTGCTAGACACATAAGAAATATATATGTTAGTGTCAATGTTCATTTCCTTCAAGAACTGGCTTTTTCCCTCATCTGGACATGCTCATCCTCTGCGCAGCCAGCCTGGTCTTGAAGTCACAGCTGGCATGACCACTCCAGAGCTCTTTAATAGGGCTGAGGGTATCCTTGGGGCTGCACCCCCAGTCCTGCAGCTGGAGATCAGGGGAAGGCTCCTTGTGCCGTCTCAGCAGGAGAGTCAGAGGAGCAGGGAGGAGGGGGCTGGGGTTCTGTGTGCTCACCTCTGTGGGACTTCCACGCAGCCCCAGGCCGTGAGTGAGGCTGGGGTTACTGGGGCGGACTCTGGGGCCCAAGCAGCTGGCGCGAAGGGCGTCAGGCTACCCGGCAGGAGTGTCTCTGTCGTCCCAACCTGGTTCTCAGAGAATCTCCTTCCTATACAAAAGATCTGTCTCTTGGGTCTCATTCTCTTACCTGGAACTCTAAGTTATTCCAGACATGCAGCTCGCTTTCCCTGTGTGGTCTAGAACCTGGTTTCGTCATGAAGGAGAGGCCATTGTGAAAGAACTACGCAGCGTTCCAGGAGCGCAGCAGAGATGCGGGGAGCGGATGCAGAGTGGCAGGGTGCCAAGGGCCTTCGGTCCCGCCCCGCCCGGCGGGCTAGGCCACAGCGCCAGGCTCCGCCGGCACATTCCTGTTTATGAACAAATGTCGTACTGGAGTCACACCTACATGTTATAGAATTTAAAATGTTGTGATTTGATTTTTCTATTTTGATTTTTCAGTACTAGATGCTTGTATCTTTCCTACCTCCTTCTTTAAGCCGGAAATTATAAAATTTCCTTATCCTTTGCCTTTAGTAGTTTAGAAGAGTTTAACTTGCCAATAGGAGATAAACTAGGTATATTAGGTACAGCAATTAGAAAAACAACATTTTATTTGTTCTTTTATAGCTTATTTGGTAAGATTTTGGGGCCTTGACAGTCTCCTCATCAGCAAGACAAATCCCTTGTCCTCCTCTCCGCGCTGACCTCCTGCCACTCTCAGAAAAGGGACAGCTCAGGCTCTGTGCCTTAGGGCCCAACGCCAGTCACTGCCTAGGAGCCGCGGTCCAGCCCAAACCCCCACTCGCAGCAGAGAGAGAATCATTTACCAGGACTGAAGGGGCGCGCAGCGCGGCCTCAGGCTCAGCATCAGCATCACCTCACAAGCCCCGCGTCTCGGTGCTCCTAGCCCCAAGTTCCAGGCTGGCGGGTGCAGAGCCCAAGGGGCACTCTGGCTGGCGCTCCACAGGAGCAGCAGCCAGGAGACGGTAACCAGAAACGCAGGTTACGATGAGGAGCCCTGAGGGTGGTGTCGCCTGTTTTGTGTAACATCTCAACATGAACCCTTTTTGGCAACATCCTCAGCACTTTTACATCTACTGTATTAATGACATAATTAAATGGATAAGTAGGATATTTAAATTATTTCCCTGGCACAAATGCATGCTTTTATATTTTCAGATTAGCTGTATAATGCAACAAATAATTTTAAGTCTCAGCAGTCACATAACCTCTGTGCAGATGTGTGTGCTGGTCACTTTTAGTCTTGCATTGGGAAAGAGGTTTTGCTCCACCAGGCTGCAGTTTCGCCTTCCCTCCGAGAGCATGTCCAGGACGTTGTGTGGAGGGTCACTGTCACTGTTACGTGTTGTAAAGTCTAAGAGTTTAGGGTGCACCTGGCTCACAGCAAGCAAGCACTGAGTGGAAGCCGCTGGCATTGTTTCTATTTGCCCATGTGCCATCTTGCTGCTTAGACTGTGCTGTGAAAATAAACATTTTCTGTGGCTCTGGAGTCACGTGAGTTGAAGCTCAAAATTGGGGCAGATTCAGAAACGAGAATGGAAAGCTGTGGATTGGAGTCTGTGCCAATCCAGGAGCCAAGATTCCCTGCCTGCAAAGCTGTTCATAGAGGCCGCCTCGGAGGAATGGGTGCCCTGGGTCCAAGGGTACAGCTCCCCGACTTCAGGCAGCTGTCCTGTGTCCCACAAACCCGCTTGTCTCATGCGTGAGGTTTCATACCATCTGCAACGGCCTTCCGCGGTCCTGGCTGGTTTACTTTCTCAGACAAATGTGAAAGAACAAAGTTATCAAAATGACCTCGAGCTCTTGCAGTTTCATCTGATCGTAAGGCCAGAACTCATAGCAGCAATAGTTCTCGACAGCCCCACCCCACCGGGCCACAGGTCTGGGTGGTCATCCAAGGGAGAGGCCCAGGTTGCGGCCCTCCAAGGGTCTGGCTGCGGGCACTTTGCTATCCTTCTCTTCCCTTTTGTTCGCAACCACACCGGGGAGGGTTCTGAGGGTTTCCGCCCTGGCTTTTCTGGGTGTCGGATGGGCTTTCCTTGGTCTTCACTGCATGGTTTCAGCCCCATATCCTCCTGACGACCAGCGTCCATTCCTGCTCCCTGAGGCCTAAGTGCCTGGTGGCAACTGCACCTTCAGCTTCCCAGTGATGCGAGCAGCCTCCCTCTGCGATCCAGGCCTTGTACCCCCGAAACAAACTTGCGAGCATGGTAAGAGCAGATGCTCCCGCAGGATACAGGGGGTGGTGGGCACGGTCATCCTGCCCTCCCTGCCTCCTGGGCATGTGGCAGTCACATGGCTCTGAATTGGGCCCAGAGCTACCAGGACACCATTTATGACACAGTGTGGCTTCAAGCGCTGTGTTTCAGCCGCGCTGGAAGTCCGGGCTTTCATGCCCTGGGCCAGAGGACCCCACGCCGGCTTCTGTGACTGTGAGGAGGACGCTGTGTTCCCAGACGGCACTGCAAGGGGTCAGGTGCTGCTGGATCCTGTGCAAGGGGCGCCAGGTAGCCAGCTTCACCGCTGACTGCCGGCGGCCGGCCAGCAGCCGCAAGGGGAGGCTGCCTGCAGGGTGGGTTGTTGGAGCCGCAGCTGAGGATCAGCCTGGGGAATCCCGTGGGGAGGCTGTCCGGGCCTCCTGACCACCGGTCCTTTTCTGCTCGGCTTCTCTAGATTAAACAGTGTCTGAGATAGAGGAGCACACCCTCTGTTGAAAAGCATCTGGCCCCGGCAGAGTCCAGTCTGTAGGTGCCCTCCCAGAGCCCCTGTGTGCCCAGCCCTCGGGGAGGTGGGCCTCTCCCTCCCTTCCCAGCCCCTGTGATCCATCGGCCCACCCTTCTGCAACTTCACCCTGCCGTCCCAGGCCTACAGCGTGGTCTTATGGTGAACAGTTTCCTTGGGAGCAAGAGACCGCCCTGATCTTCAGGGTGGAATGTAGCCCCTGAGGTGCGGGAGCAGGCTGCTTCTCAAAGGGCTCAAAAGTCTCATGTTAG
>NDGN011222752.1:0-10047 GCA_002564285.1 Tympanoctomys barrerae
TTTTTCCCAGCTTTCTTTCATTAGTGTTTGCATAGTATATTGCTTTTCAGTCCTTATATTCTAAATAAGCCTTTTTATTTAAAATGAGTTCCTTGTAAAGAACATATAGCCCAAATTTAGATTCTTTGCCAATCTCATATTCTCTGCTTTTTAATTGGGTTGGTTAGATCATTTACATTTAATATAATTATTAATATATTTGTATTCTGAATCTACCATGTTTTTGTTTGTTTTCTAATTCTTCCATTGTTCAAGATTTTCTTTTTTTCTCTTCTTTTGAATACTATATTTTTTGATTACATTTTATCTCTAATATTTGTCTATTACTTATACTCAGTTTTAAGTTATTTATTTATTTTACCATTTCTTATAGTCCAGATTTCTCATAATGGATTCTTTTGTCTCTTACTTGATGAAGTTAAAATTTATATTTTTATTTTTGAAAGCTGTTTTCTTTATGTATAGAGTTCTAGATGAACAGTTTCCTCCTCTTTCCACGCTTTGAAGTTGTGACTTTGTTAACTTTCACTTTATATAGTTATTTTTCTTGCTGTTCTAGGCTTTACAAAACATATCTTTAATGTTTCATATTGTACTTTCAAATATTAAAGAATTTCATATTTGAGCGGAGAAGCCTAAAACAGTACTTTAATTTCCTCCCTTCTTCTCATGTTGTCATACTTTGTTCCTGCGTGTGCTGCGCCTCCCATATAAGTTGCCATGTTTGCTTTCACCAGTGTTTCCCAGAGTATGTTGCGATGATGCTCCCCTAAGCCACCACTGTCACGTGTTTTTCCAAACCTTCCCTTTTCTCTCATGACATTTTAATGCCATGGATATCCTGTATATCTATTTTGTAACTTTCAGAGTGCTGTAACACTCATGATAAGAACTAAGAACGTTTTTGTCTTTCAAAGGGCCAGCTTTAACAGTAGCCCCACCCACCATGGCAGCAGGCCAGCCTGCCCATAAGCCCTCATATTAGGCCTCCCCTCACCCCAGCGTGGTACATCATCTTAGACCTCATCTTAGGTCTGACCATAGACTGCTGCCTCGCTCATCTACTCTGGCAGCCAACCCAAGTGTAATCGCTTACCAGCCTAGTTGATGGGGATCTTAGCCAGATGAAACTAATTAGCAAGAAGTGGAAGAAGTGACATTTCCTCATATGTTTGCACTCCAGCTCCATGCTACCAGGAACATACAAACATAAGGTCACCAAAGGAACCAGTAACTAACGCTAAAGAAATTGAGATCCACAATCTGCTTGATGAATAATTAGAAACAATAATCTGAAAGCATCTCTATGAGCTTAATGAGAAAAGCAGATGGGTGCCTTAAAATTGAAATCAAAACTAGGATTCTAACATGTAAATAAAGTGAGAAATTCAACAGAGAAATATAAATCACAAAGAAGAACTAAGCCGAAATGTTGGAATATAATGAAAGCACTGAAAATCCAATAGAGGGCTTCACTACCTGATCTGACGAACAAAAGAATTAATGAATTTAAAGACAAGTCATTTGAAATTGTCCAGCCAGAGAAACAAAAACAAAGACACACACACACACACACACACACACACACACACACCTGTAAAAGCAAACAAACAAAAACTGAGGATGGAAGACAGAAAAAGAGTAGGGAGAACCTAAGGGATTTATGGGCTCTACCAAGTGAACCCATATGTGCACCCTGAGAATTGTAAAAGGAAGACAGAATAAAAATGCTTATTTAGGGCTGGGAGTAGCCAGCCCAGCAGTGTCAGGGCCTGCCTGGCCAGCGCAAGGACCCAGATTCGATCCCTGGTACGCTGGCCCCCAGAACCTCAGGTGCACCACGCCGGCTACCAGAACTGGGCATAGTAGCACACACTTGTAATCCCAGAGCTGGGGTGACTGAGACAGCAGAATCACTATAAGTCTGAATTGCATAGCAAGACCCTGTATCAAATTCTGTACCAAATAAAACAAAACAAACAAACAAAAAAACCCCCAAATATATAAGAAAGCTTATTTCATGAAATAATGACTGAAAAAATACCAAAATCACAGGAGGGAAATGTATGTATTGATGCATTAAGCCCCAGGGGACCCAAATAAGTTGACTGTGAATAATTAACATCAAGCCACCTTACAACTAAATTTTCAAAAGTCAAGGAAATAATTTTTCAAAAGTTGCAGGAAAGCACAATTTGTCTGTCACAGAGTCCAACAAAATATGCACTTCAGGAAAAAAAATAGAGTTGTGTTTTCTCACCAGATAGTCTTATCTTTGCATAGTGGGCAGTAGGGGATGTTGTGTATCACAGAAAACCCACTACATGCTCGCTGTTTGGAAAGAAATCGAAAATTCATGTGTGGCAGTCTCAATGACCAAGTTGACCCAAGCAGCAGTTCACAGTGTCTGATGCTAATGGCCACCACTTTGAGTACCTCTTGCAATTGTAGAGGCCAAAGGTGACTCACATTTTTTTTTTTTTTTTTTTTTTTTACGTATTTGTTACAGGGTCTCACTACGCAACTTGCACTTGTAGTGTTCCTCCTGTTTTCGGTCTCCACAGCACTGGGATTATTGCTAGAGGCAGGAGCTGGTACAGCATGTGGTGCCAGGGATTGAATCCCAGGCCCTGTGCTTGCCTAAGAGGCACTTAGTCCACTGAGCTATCTTGCCTGCCCTGGCAACTTGTATTAATTTCATGATGTCTCAATAAATTTAGTATTAAAATAGTTATGCACGTTTTTCTTTCCCTGAAGTGTCCATTTCCTTGATGGACTCTGTATGAGGGGACACTTACAAGGTGGCTTTCTCAGCAGAGACAATGGAATCCAGGAGAAGGCAGGTTGGAATGTTTGAGGTACCACAGGGCCACTCACTGGCACTACCTCGGATCCAAAGAAGAAGTCAAAGGGAAATTTGGAAGTATCTCAAGACAAGTGAAAGTAAAAGCACAGCATATCAACATCTATAAGATGTAACAAGAACCATGCTAACAGAAATCTTATAGTGATAAACACCTACATTTAAAAAGAAGAACTACTTCAACTACACAACGTACTTCTGTATCACAAGGATCTAGATGGAGAAGTCCAAATTTAACGGAATAAAGGACATGCTAAAAACTAGGAGAGAAATAAATGAAATTGAAGCTAGAAAAACAATTTCAAGAATTAAAAAAAAAGCTCCACTAAGCTTATTTTTGAGATAAATAATAGAATAAATCTTTGGCTAGACTAGCTAATAAGAAGGAAGAAGACGCAAAGTTATAAATGAAACACTGTCATAGGAATAAAAAAGGATTATAAGGAGTTACAAAGAACAAATACAAACAAAAAGTTGAAACTCTACGAAAAAATAGATAAAAGCCTAGAAGCATACAATATACAAAGAGAGACTCAAGAAAAAATAAAAAAAAATTTGAGCAGTGCAATAACAAATAAGGAGACTGAGGAGTAAATAACAACTCCCAATAAAGAAAAGCCCACAGCAGAGAGTTTCATGGATCAATTATTCCAAACAGTCAAAGAAGAATTTATGCCAATTCTTTTTAAGCTCTTTCAAAAAATAGAAAAAGGGAAAATTTTCAAAGTTTTCTGAAGAACAGAATTAATCTGTTACCAAAGCCAGACAAAGATATTACAAAGAATGGAATATAAAGGTGAAGTCCTCAGTGAACATAGTCACAAAAATCTTTAGCCAAGTGCTACTAACCCAAATTCAACAGCACTGAAAGGGTCACAAATTATGACCAGGGAGGATTTTATTCTACATTGTGAGGATAATTCAACATATACAGATCAATCTGTGTGATGCACTACACTAAAAGAATAAAGTTAAAAATTACACAATCATCTTAATGAAGCAGAAAAACATATGATAAAATTTAACACTATTTCTTGATTTAAAAAATCCACAAACTACAGAAAAAACTTATCACAGCACAATAAAAAGTATGAAATTCAAAGGACAGCATCATAGCCAGGACCTTGGGAACTGCAGATCAAAAATTTGAAATCATTGTAGTGCTAATGTGTATTGATGAGGCCATGTGAAAAATAGCATAGAAGATCCTCTAAAAAATTAAGAATATTATTATGTGATCCAGCAATCCCTCTCCTGGACATATATCTAAAGAAGCTGAAGTCAGAATATTGAGGAGCTTTGTGCTGCCAAGAGGGTAGAAACTACCCAAGTGTCCAAATGGATACATGGATAAGCAAAATGTGGTACATGAGATAGCATTCAGCCCTACAAGAAAAGGAAGTCCTGCATTTGGCAATATGGATGAACCTAGAGAACAGTGCCCTAGGTAAAATAAACCAGGCACAGGGGACAAATACTGTGTGATATCATCTTTACAAGGAACTAGAAACTATCAAGGATATAGAACCAGAGAGCAAAATCATGGCTGCCAGGTGTTTCAAGGAGGAGGACACAAGAAGTTGTCAATCCAAGGATGGAAAGCTGTGTAAGATGTACAAGATGTGGAGTTCTCCTGTACAATGCAGAGCCTGTAGTGAACAACACTGTCTGTCAACAGGGCAGATCTTATGCTAAAACATAAAAATAATTTTTTTTAAAAGGAGCTGGGCAACAGAAAACTTGGAAGCAACAACTGTATTTCTGGCCTGATTGGGGTGATGTTCTTGTGGGAATATACTTCTCTCCAAACTCATCAAGTTCTAGAAGCTAAATAAGTCCAGCTCTCTACATCAGTCGACCTCAGTAAATCAGGTTGATTTTCTGGAGGTTGCATTCTATGGCACCCATGAAATAGTAATGCATTATTCATGTTTGGTAAAGGTGCCAGCATTTTTGTTATATTTTTAGTTTGCTCTCAGGGCTGTACTCCTGTTTCACGTGAACACAAGACAGGTGTGCATATGTGCTTCCAGTGCCATGCACTTCACTCCAGAAAACACCATTTGTTGGTTCTTTATGCTGAGCCCCACACCCCACATGACTTCCATCCTCTGTATTAACTGCAAGAAAGCATGAATATCCTTACCTCGTTTTAGGGGTGGGGCAAACAGAAATACAGAAAGGATATAATATTCTTAATATGTGTTTGCTTTTTCTTCTTCAGAAAGTATTTTGGAGAAAAAATTGGACTGTACTTTGCTTGGCTGGGATTATATACATCATTTCTTATCCCATCATCGGTCATTGGGGTCATCGTGTTTCTGTACGGGTGTGCCACAATCGAAGAAGATATTCCCAGGTGAGTCAGCTCAAAGGAAAAGCCCAAGTTCTCGTATGGCACTATATGGAGTTTCGTTACAGTTCCAAGTCCATCTTACATCCCTGCTTCCAAAGTCTTCACCTTATTTTATTTTTATTTTGTATTTTAGGGAAGGGTCTACAGGGTGTTTAGGGTCCTACTACTAGATCGGACTCATAGTGAACTGCCTGTTTACAGCCTCCCAAGAGCTGGGATTATAGGCACGTGCAACCATGCCCAGTCTCAATTGCCATCTCAGCATGTCCTGGGTGCAGGGCCAGTGCAGCAGGCTCTCACCTTATTTTTTAAAAAATATTTTTAGTATCTGTTTGCAGTACACAATAGGTGCATTCACCCGGGGACCTGGCTCATGTGCACAACACATCTTAGCTTTTCCTTCTATACCCCCATCCTCTTGGTCTCCTTCTCACTTGCAAAAGTTCTGCCTCCTTGATTTCTATTACCTGTATGTTAAAGTTATTTAGACCTGGGCTTCTTGGTGAAGACAACCCTTGTGACATTGAAGCTCATGTATTAGTTGGTTCACTTAACATTAGGGTGTCAGGGTGCATCTGTTTTCCTACAATGGCTCAAACTGATCTTTGTTTAGAGAAGAGTAGTGCTCTATGGTGCATGGGTACCACATTGGGCTTATTCATCTGTTGGTTGAAGGACAGCACGTGACTTCCCTCCAGAGATAGATCTGGGCACCGCGGACTCTGGGATGGCTTTGCAGCTGTACTGGGTGTGGCTCACTTCCTGTCCTGGTTGGGCTGTTCTCCAAAGCCAGAGTCGGCTGTGGGCAGTTGATAAAGACTGTTAGAGAAAAATCATGACTTTCTCCCTTACTTCATGACTTTTTTTTCTTTTTATGAACACCAAGGTAGGGTGTACAGAATGACTTCGGGCAGAAATCAGATGTCAATGTGGCCAGACACTTGTTGCAGTAAGCTGCTGCCAGGAGCAGGGGTCTCTGAATCTGAGAAGGGCTCAGTCTGTGGCTGGAGAAGTCAGAAACTGTGGAAGGTGGTGAACCCCACAGTGGGGCTCTTGGGAAGCCCAGAGACAGAACGAAGGCCATCCCTCATGGGACAGAGAGTTGCAAAGAGAACATCCCTTAAAATAGCATCCTTCAGTGCAGATGACATTACACATGAGCTGTGCAACTGGACAGTCTGCTCCCTGAGTCTTAGTTTCCTGGCTACAACGTGGGAATAATAATGCCTACCTCATGGTGCTCTGGGGACTGAAAGAGGCAGCATCTGGCACATGGCGGAGGATTAATAAGTGATTGCTGCATGAATCAAAATATATGGAAAATGCACAAGGGGCAAAAAGATGCTTAGCTAATATTCAGAATTGAAACCTCTTGTTATTTTCAGAACTATCCTCACCAACTGTTGATAGTTAGTGTATTTTAATACTCTTTTGTTTGTAAAGTAGAGAAATGAAACTTTAACTAGATGGAACAAAGAAGAGTTTGTTGGGAGGGCTTCCCAGGGTGCTCAATGCAGGCACGTGGGTGGCCTAAGGAACACTGGAATAGGGGCTTCTCTTTGCCTCTGGCCTTGGACATTCTCCTTTTGTATGTAAACACTGTGGTTGGTAGGTTGTGCGTGGGACGTCCTAGAGTTTCCAACTCAGTTGGTCTCAAGGAGAAATGTTCCATCAGCTCAATCTGACATTGATGGATGTCCTGGACCAATGACCATGGCAGAGGGACACAGTCTATGACAACATGATAGTGCTTCGGTGACCAGGTAGATAAGGATATTGGAAAGACTATGGGTGGTGGGAATGGGGATGTCCACTACAGATGGAGGAGGATAATTGTGAGAGGGTGGGCGCCCACTCTGGATGAAGGAGTGTCGTGGTGATGTAGTGGCCATCCTGCAGAAAAGGCCAAGAGCTGTACTTGTTAGGAAAAGGTACCCTTCAGGGTGCAGGAGGCAGGTGGTGCTTCTTGCTAAGTTTACAAAAATGGTCTTGCAAGTGATGTAAGCTGGAGATGACACTGTTCATATGTAGAATGAAGCATAGTACCTTGCTGTAAAAGACAAGTGTTTGAACATTCTGGTGCTCCTCATTACTTCAGTACTGTCCATGAAGTGTTCTGGTTTGGGAATTGCAGAGCTTAGACATAGGAGATAGGTGAGTAAAGTTCTGCCTTTTCCAGACCATCAAATACCTGTCTTGTGCCAGACAAGGTGCTAACTGGATTGTATGTGTTGATTTCTTTTATCTTACAAGAGATCAAAGAAATTGCAACATTGCAAACTATAGGATGAACACTATTATTTCTGCCTAGAGATGGAGAAGTCATGGCCATGGCATGGCCATGGCAAACTATAGGATGAACACTATTATTTCTGCCTAGAGATGGAGAAGTCATGGCCATGGCCAACAGCTTACATTTATCAGCACTGAGAGTCACATGAGCTCCGCTGCCTGGTGCTCTGAAGCCCTTGTCTTTTCCAAACAACAGTGAGGCCTTCAGATGCACAGATCCTCGCTGGCTGTCCTGTAGCTTGACTTGAGCTTGCCTGGGTCCATTCTCACAGAACTCTGTTTTCCTTCTTTAGCTGTGACCCTAGAAAACTGACCTCAGGTTGATCAAAACAGGAGAGCTCAGCCGGCCGTAACAGCGTACACCATCATCTCCAAACTTTGGAAGCTGAAGGAGGAGCATTAAAAGTTTGATTCTAATTTGGGCAATTTAGGGAAACCCTGCCTCAAAATTTAAAAAGAAGGGGCCTAGGGCTGTGGCTCAGTGTGAAGGCCCCTGGTTCATTCCCAGAGCTCCTGAGATGGCGGTTTCGTGTGCTACTTCACATTAAGATTTGGGACCGGGCCCTGCTGTCCATATGGGAGTGCATGTGGCAGCAACCACTGTGCCCGGAAGTGGCCATGGCTGCCAGTTGTCTGTCTACACAGAGGCACACACACCACACATTCCTGCACACTCAGATGTGTGGAGGATGCACAGGCCGAAGGGGCGATTGTCATCTTTGCAGATGTGTCACATTGTCAGAGAAGGTCGCATTCACCACCAATGGATAGGAACCCAGTGGTAGGGTGGGGAATCCATTCAGTAACTTTTTAAAAAATAAACTAGAATATGATAGGATAAAATGAAACATCAGAATTCATTAACAGGTGGAAGGAGGAATGTTTAGTGGCATGCACTTCAGTTTAGAATATGTTTGTGAGGTGAGGGTATATATGTATTCACAAGCTCAAACCTGATGCAAATTTAAAAAAAAATATTGAAAAAAGATAAAACAGAACTTCATAACAAAATAATAGGCCATGACAATTATAGGCAACACATCACATAGTGTCATCTTCAAAGTCCTTACTCAGAGTACAAGATGTGGTCATAAAAATTTCTCCAATTGTTATAACACAAACCTTCCTTTTCAGGAAACTGAGAGACTCTAATTGTACAGCTACCTTGCACTTTCTCTTCCTTCTTTTCCTCTTCCTCTCTCCTACTTCCTTTTCCTTTCCTTCTTTCCCCCTTTCCCTCTCGTTCTTCCTTTTAAACAATTACCTTCCACTTCACAAAGTCTACGTACATTCTAGATCTTATTTACTCATTGTTTACCATACCAGAGAGACATCACAATGTTTACATCTGTGAGTCTGACTTATTTCACTTATGAATATGATCTCAAGTTGTATATATTTACCTACAAAAGTCTCAAGTTTATCTTTCTTTGTGGTTGAGTAATATTCTATTGTGTAAAAAATACCACATCTTTTTTATCCATTACTCGGTTGATGGGCATTTGGATCATTTCCAAGATGCACTTATTACAAATTGTACTGCTATAAATACAGGTATACATATATTGCTGTGATATGAGGTTTTTAATTCTTCTGGGAAGATATGGGGAAGGGGAATAGCTGGGTTGAATGGTGCCTCCAATCCTAGCTTTTTGAGGCATCTCCACATTGATCTTCATGGCGCTTGTACCAGTCTGCATTCCCATCAGCAGTGGAGAAGGATTCCTCTCCCCACAGTCTCTCCAGTATTTGTTATTGGTTGATTTCGTGATGATAGCCATAATTTCTGGGGTAAGATGTTATCTCAGCCTTGTTTCAATTTGCATCTTGTGAATGGCCAATGATACTGAACATTTTTTCATATATTTATTTGCCGTTTGTATCCCTTCATCTGAGAAGTATATATTTATCTCCGATTCCCATTTTTGGATTGGGTTTTTGATTTTAGGGGTGTCTGAATCTTTTTCAACTCTAGATATTCTAGATATAACTTCTTTATCTGAAGTATAATTGGCTAAATTTCTTCCCTCTCTGTGGGTTGTTGTTTCACCCTGCTGGTGATTTCTTTTGATGTACAAAAAGCTTTTTAATAAGATGATTCTTTGAAGCATTTTCTGTGCAGTTTGTATTTTGTTCATGAATTCTCTACCTACCCCTATGTCTTCATGATTTCTACTTACTTTCTCTTTCAGTAGATTTATTTTCTCTGCTTTAATACTTAGATCTTTGATCCATTTTGACTTTAGTACCTGCTAATTTTAGTCCTTGGCATATGGAGAGCGAGTTTTTCAGTACCACTTATTAAAGAGGCTCTGATACAAATATTTTGAACTGTAAATCTTAGTAAAACAAGATTTAAACTGATTGATATAAATTTGATATTTTGACTATTGGTTTTCAGATATATTCTGGAAAATCAGAAAGTAAACAATAGAAAAATTAAATCACATTATGTAGGTAATATTTTTTCTCCTTTTTTCTCCCATAATTTTATTGAGAAACAAATAGCAATGAGACAGTTTCAAACCAAACTGGT
>NDGN011222795.1:0-13969 GCA_002564285.1 Tympanoctomys barrerae
TGAAAGCACACGTCAGGAGGGATAATGATGATGTATACAAATGAATCTTCTCATCCTGGACAAAGAACTTAAGTACCACCTAAAACTGAATAATAATTATGTACAAATCTCCAATGACAATGCTATCTGCTAAGCATCTATTATGTTCTCACATTTTCAAAGAGTTTGTTTTATATTTTTTTCTGAAAATTCTCCTAAAGTCTTCCCACTTGGATTTAGGCAATACAAATTACAAAGCAGTGCAGCAAGCACTTACATTTCCTAACAAGGCAAATGCTGCCTGTTATGGACAGCTAGGGGACGTCATGCCTCCCAGGGCTACTGAGTGTGCCAAGAGGACTGAGCAACCGCAGATGAGGAAGGCAGGAGGGATGTGGACCGTGCTGAGAGGCTATTTGGCTGTCCAAGTCAAAACTGGATACAAATGGTCATTTGGAAAAATAGCTCCAATTGTGTTTCTGGCCACAGAAAAACTGGCCAAAATGAAAAAATAAATGAGAAAATATTAGAGGCCAACAGCTGACCAAGATAAGGAATACAAGCCCGGGTCTGAATACTAATGATAGAAGGCTGAATTCCTTTATCTTGACTCCAGGATACAGCTGTCTCACTATTAATTAGTAATCTTAATGTAGTTTGGCTGAAAAGATCATCATATTCCTATCAGCCAACTGTGATCTCAAGGAAAGCATAATTAATGACAAAGCAGTTTCTCTAACTGTTACAGCTTTAGTTATATTGAGATCTTTGACAACAATTTAATTTAACTTAAACTTTTCAGAGATGCACTTTATTTCATGCCAAGAAATATACCTATAATTGACAGCAAATGAATGGGTTACAATTACTGAGACTCACTTGTGATTTTTTTTGGTTATGGGTAGTTATAAATGGCTTAGTTATTAAAATCTATTAAATTTTAAGGTTTTTTGAGAGGACGAGGAATGGGAAAGAAGTCCACGCTGTCTCTTTTCTTTTTCTTTTGTGTTAGAATACAGTGAAGCTTAGTTATTAAAATCCATTAAATTTCATGGTTTTTTGAGAGGATGAGGGATGGGAAAGGAGCTTGTGTTTTTTCTTTTCTTTCTCTGTTGTGCTAGGATATAGTATAAGCAGACAGAAAGAGCATCACTGGGACTTGAGTCCCAGTGAGAGCAGACTGTTGTCTGCTCTATAAAACCACTGCTGAGTTCTCCTATCTATGAAAAGCAGAGCAGCTTAAGAAGTCTACAAACATAAAAGCAGCAAAAATATTACTAATAACCTAATATTTCTGTTGTGCCTTTTAAATTCCAATGCTGCTTTAAGTACTTTATGTGAATTAACACATCTAATCCTTTTGTAACTTTATGAAATTGTCTCCATCATTATGCTTACTTGATACATTAGGAGAATGGAACTATATTCATAGGTATAAATATAGGATCTATATATGAACTCATAATAGTTATTTTTTTATTTTAAAGAGAAAAATAAAAATGACAGTTTCAAAAGAGGCTAGTAGGAGAGCGACAATAATTAACGCATTGTGTAATGTTATCTTCATACTAGTTACTCAGAGTACAAGATGGCATGAAATACTGTCCAAACAATATTAGTTCAAACCTTTCCTTTCAATGAATTAAGAGAAACTAAGTGTATAACTATCTTGAGATTATATATATATTTCCCCCTTCCTTTCTCCATTCCATTATAATTTCCTTTTCATTTGAACAGTTTCTTTCCAATTCACAGTATTTATTGTACATTTTGGATCTCATTTACTCATTCAATATAATTCTCAGATGAAATACAAATAGCAAATAAATACATGAAAAAATGTTCAACATAATTGGTCATTTGAGAGATGTAAATTAAAACAACACTGAGATTCCATCTCACTCCAGAATTAACGGCTATCATCAATAAATCAACAAGTAATAATGTTAATGAGGATGTGGAGAAAAAGGAACCCTTCTTCACTGTTGGTGGGAATGTAAACTGGTGACACCACTGTAGAAAACAGTGTGGAGATTTCTTTAAAAAAATTAGAATTGGAGGTCCCATTGGGCCCAGCTATTCTATTTTTGGGTATTTTTTATCAGACTACAGCAACATATGTGCACCCATGAGTAGATCAGCACAATTTATAATAGCTAAATCTTGTAAACTCAAATATCCATCAACTGAGGAATGGAAAAAAATGATGTGATTTTTTTATTGCTCCATGTAGTTCAGACTGGCCTTGAACTCATGGTGATCCTCTTTCCCAAGCCTGCAGAGTGCTAGAATTACAGACATGTACTATAACGCCTGGTGAAAGATTATTTTCTCAGTTTCATTAAGTACAGACCGAAAGACAGAGTGCCATATCTATCTGTCTCTGAAAGTGAACACTTTCAGTGGTGGGATAGGCTTCTAGTCACAGCATGTTCTTTTAACTATGGATGGCGTTTAATAGAGTCAAGAACCCTTAAATTTGAGAAAGACTTCACAGTCATTCAGGCACTGTTCCTTTTTGAATGGGCTTCAGCTTTCATTTAAATATATTCAGCCTTTTATAGATGGACAGTTCTGTCTCCCAAGGTTTTCATATTCATTTACAACCACGATAGTCTCTGAAATGACTTCACTTTAACCAGCCAAGGTCTTTCTCTGCAGTGTTATGCTACGTAAATGAAAAAGTCAGGAGCAACATCATTGTGCTGTATGTTTTTGTTTTTGTCTGTTTTAATAGATCTTAGTTAAAACCAGGAGTGTGGCATTATAACTTCTTTCTACAGGGCAATGAAGGAGCCTGCTCCCCATCTGGCCATTAAGATAGCTGATCCTCATTTCCGATGGTAAAGCACTCACTCCTATAAACTCACCAGTAGTTACTTTACTTCTCCACTGTTGATTATGCTGACTCGTTCATATTGCCTTAGTGAAAACACACTAGAAACAAAAGTTATATGATATTTATGTTTTGTACAAGGCTCCTGAGAAAGATGGGCTGAGGGTTTTCTTTTGTAAATAGTGAGAGTAAAATGTATTCTCACTGTATTTCAGTGAAAGCAGGATATACTGCATGTGATGGAAGAGGAGAAAAGGGACTGGTAGAGGGAAATAGTGGGGAGGGAGGGAGTGCCAAACTAGGATGTCCTTAGATGAACAATGTGTAGGCATAGTTGATCTTCACAACTTTTGAACCATCGAGACTATTCTGGTACAGATGAGTATCCCTTACCACAAACTCTTGCGATCAGATGTACTTCCAATTTTGGATTGTTTTTACATTTTTAACTAGTTATGGACACAGACTGAGATAGATACCTTGGGGGTGGGACCCAAATCTAAACATGACATTCATTTGCATTCCTCATACACATATCCTGAAAGTCATAATACACAGTATTTACAGTGTTCCTGTGTCTTGACTCTGGTCCATCATGAGGTCAGGCTTGGAGTTTTCCTTTGGTGGCATCATGTCAGCATTCAAAAGTGTCACACTTTCAAGCCTTTTGGAGTTTTGGATGATAGACCTTCAACCTGTGCTACCACTCAACTTTCAGTGTTCCCTTACTCATCCTGCTCTAGAATACCCTTCGTTGTTGCTTTTGTTTTTTACTTCCCACTATGAAAACCTGGTCAGTGAAAGCACCTGAAACTCCCCTACACTGAGATGTGAATGTTGGCAGCTCGAGGTATTAGCACTAGCCAATGTGTATTGTTAAAAGAAATGAAAGCCTTAAATGAGTTAACCTCTAAGTCTTTGAATTTTCCATATCAACAAGGAGGTGGCCAATGTATTTTATGCATCAGAGGGCCTTTTCATGACCAGTCCAGAATCCTAGGGCACCCCTAGACTTTGTATAAAAGCACATGGGGATTTTTCAGATCCCTGCACATTGGTCTCTCTTCTGAGACGTGGCTGCCACTTTAGGCTGAGTTATCACTCATTGTTTATCCTATCCTGGTACACGGCACACACACCTTCACTAAAGCACTTACTGTATTATTTAACTTTGAGTTCACATGACTGCGTTCCCCAGCAGAGTGAGAATGTCTTGGGAGCACACATGGGGTCTTGATCACCTTTATGATGTATTCTAAGCACTTTTATCAGGCCCACAGGGCTTCTATTCCTTCCACATGGCTGCTCTGTGAAGAATCAGGCACAACAGAAATGGCCCTGCATTGGTGGTCTTACTTGTAAAGAGATGAAAAAGTATGAGCGATTCTCAGAGTATTGACACTCTTTGATTAAAGATCAGCAATCAAGACCAAGAACAATTAATCTTTTCATGAAGTTATAAATCTGTTAATGATATATTAGTAATTTTTATTTAAGGGAGGTTGCACATGCTCTTCAATAACATGAAAACACATTCTCAACTAGTATTTTTGAAAAAGCACTCAGTGAAAGCTCCACCCACCATGAAGCAAACATCCACTATGTGTGAGTAAAAGAGTAAAGAAATAGGTAAAAGAATCACTCTCATTCTCCCTTTTATCTAGCAGAATTTTTGATCCACTGAAAATAAATTGGGTTTGAGTGTTTTTAAATTACAGGAAATTCAGAACTGTATACATCAACACTTTAATGTATTTTAATAAAAACTTGACTGACTTCATGGTGAACCAGACAGCACTAATTAAATGATGATAAGATTGATGATTATGCAGAAAATCAGCTAAGCTAATTCATTTGGAAAGTCTCCAAAAGAGTACTGAGCTCAGATACTAAGAACTGAAAGTCAACTTACAATGTCTGTGCTTAAAGACAGTTAGACATTTTTAATATTGACCTTCAATTTGACAAAAATCAAATGATACTTAATAATCCACTTATTTAATAAAAAACAGGCACCAAAGTATATTTTATAATAAGTGTGAAGTATAATTCATTAATTCTAGCAAACACACTTGTGCTATATAAAGGAATGTTGGCTTTAAGTCAAATGACATTATGCAAAGTATGTGCATAAAGTTGAAGTTGACAGATAAGTCTTCAAATCCTTATATTTTTCTTTTTTGCTTTTTGGTGGAACCAAGGATTGAACTCAGACCTTTATGCCTGCCAGGGAAGCACTTATTCCACTGAGCAATCTCCCTGGCCTATATTTTTCAAGGAATAAAGCAATTCCAAACAAAATCATAACTCAAAAATCACAAGGCCAAAGGCAATAAGAGCACATCATCCACTTAATTTCCCCATCAATGAAATGGGGAGCACTTTGACACAATAAATTACACGGTAATATATAATCCAGCAAGATAGTGCTTGCATACACATCCTTGACTAAAACTTTCTTGTACTTCCAGGTAATGTTCATAGGCAAATCAGGGTTTTAAAAATGGACCATTATTTTCAGTATTTATTCTTACTCGTACTAAAGAATATAAAGAAGAATTTGGTTTATTCTGAAAATTGTCTAAAATATTTTTTCCCTACAGAATTACCTTTAAACACTATGTTGTTCAAATAAAACCACTTCACACTAACAAGTATTTCCAGAAATTCTCCAAGTCAAAAGAGGACAATCATTTGAAAAGTAAGGAGTGAGCAGGAAAAAGAGGTTTTCAGATACACCTAAGAATAAATGGTTTAGGAAAAAAACCAAACAAAAACAAAAACTATTTTCCACAGCATTTATCCCTTGGCTGCTGAGATGTCTAAAGGGTTATTCTTTTGAAAGATTGGCAACAGGATTAAGGCCACTGGAATTTTCTGATACATCTAATTAAACAGTAAAGAACAATATTATACATCATCATTTTGCCTTCCAAGCAAGCACAGTAAGAAAAATATCTTTAATGAATGCATGTTTAGAAAAATATCTTTAATCAATATAACTGACCTTTCCCTGGATTAATGAACTAGCAGGCATGATTTCTCACAGTAGGCTGAAAAATTCCAACTAATAAGAGAGAAAATTACATAATCACTGAAGTGAAAGACAAGCAAAATATTTCTACATGAGTCAAGATGGAGTGGCCCTGGCTGCTGATTTCCCTTTCCTAAGCTTTGTTTACCAAAGCTATAACATTTATGTTTCGATGTCAGAATGAGGTAATGCTTCATAGCAAGGTAACAGCCCTCAATTTTTCCCCATGTAAACAATGTTGAGGTACAACGAGTCATTTTTGACCTGCCTTCTTCAAACAACCACAGCCTCCATGACAGGAAGAAGGGAGGGTGAAGAATCAAAATAATTCTATCAGCTCTGGGTATCCTACAAGCTTATAAAAGGTAAAATCAATTTGCTTCAGCAATGAGTAATAATTTCTATGTCCTTGAAGAAGCACTTTGAGAAATGTGAGAGTCACTGAACTATACAAGCAGTGACACTGATTAAATGCTCTATTTGCTATATGTTTTATTGAGGTGGAGGTGGGGCAGCAGATCAGTATTGCTTGTTTCTGGTCTTCAATCAGGAGATGCCCTAAGAAACTGGGTAAGGATATCTTCCATTAATAAATGTCATTTGTGAATTACTGGTACTTTCTGATGAACTTCACTGAAATTAATATTTTATATAAACTCATTTTTGTAGGCACCTCCTGCCCCAATCTACATTTTTTATTACTGCCAATAGCTAAAGTATTTGTCTTCAAGTAGATGTTTCATAAAGCCACAAGCAGCTAGAGATGCTGCAGATCTTGTTGGCTGGGACTTGCAACCTTGCCAACTGCTTCCATGGCAATTAAGATACAAGGGATTATGCACTTGAGGGAGCTGAAGCAGCTAGCTAATGATGTGAGAGTTTGTGAGACCCAGCAGACTGGCCAACAGGCCAAGGGAGGGATCGCAGGAAGAGTGTGTTCTCATTACAACTGACTGACTTCCCCATGGTTTGGAGGGAGCTATTCATCTTTCTCCATGCTCATATCATAGATGTACATAAAGGTATGTCATGGAAAATAGACATGTTGGCTAGACATTATTTTACATAGCATTTATCATTTGCTTGATATAGAGCCATTTCACTATTAGTGACTATGAAAGAGTGCTTGTGTATTAAAGAGTTTTCACATAAACAGTGACAAAAACTCATGTAACTTGACCTTTGGGGCAATGGTTTTCAAATTTTGCTGCACATTACATTAGCCAGGAAGCCTTTAACAAAATTACTATGCTAAGTCCACATCCCAGATCAACCAATCAGAATCTCAAGTAGGTGACCCAGTTTTTATACCTCCCCGGTAATTCCAACACACAGCTACTTTTGAGAACCAATGGTATGAAGTTCTGCCAGGGTGCTCCGGTGCAGCGTAATCACCTGGAGCCCTCGCTAAAGGACAGCTTGCTGGGACTCACCCCCAGAGTTTCTTCTCAGTAGCTTCAGACTGGCATTTCTAGCAAGTTCCCAGGTGATGCTGACACTGCTCAGGGACCCTTACTGTGAGGATCACCGCCTGCATCAAATGTACTCAGCAGCACAATTAATTGTGTACCTCGAAATGTTCTTTTAATTCAGCCTTAGTGGAGTTGTGTTCCTCAAATCACTGTCATCAGAATACCCTGTTGTGCCTTTTGAAAATGCAAATTCTTAGGCCTCACTCTGGATGTACAAAGTCAGATTCTCTCTCTACAGGTGAGACCTCATAAACTTCACCCTGATGTCCCCTTTATCCTGTGATTGTGCTTCCTAAAGTGTGAGAACCACTGTTTCACCATCTCTTCTGTGTACTCACAAAACCATTCTCCCCTACTAATTGGAATGATCCAGGCATGAAGAGGCCCCCGAAGGCCCCCACCTGAAAGCAGCAAGGAGCCAATTCCCAGCGGTGAGGCTCCTTCACTGCGGTATTCTGTGGGCCCAGGGCAAGGTCACAGGTGGCATTTTCAGAACACAGTGTCCGAAAAATTAGCTCAGCCCCTGAGAAAAGTCTCCAGTGTACTGAGAACACACCCTTCAGCCTCTTAGTGTCGCAAACTCTCTCAATGTATAAGAAAAATATCTGTCTTTATAGCAAGTTCATGCTAACAAGTAATGATTGTTTTTTTTTTTCTTTGCAGCATAATTTTACATCTCCCAGGATGAACAATCTCCCATATCTGGCTCCATCCCTAAACTACAAATGACAGCAGCATTAAGAAAAGAAGATGCTTCCTTTCCCACCCTAGGTGTTGACAGTCTCAGGTTCATTAAGTGGAAAGTAAGTAACACAGTATTCAACATATTCTTTAAAAATTATTTTGATAAGTTGCCTAAGGGATGGGTGCTATAATTATTAAAATATAGCCACTTACTAGCTGATGGCTGTAGCAAAATTATTAAGTATCTGTACCTACATTTTCTCAACTATGTAATGTGGGTAGTAAGTAAGAGTGCCTAAGGTACTTTGCATAGTGCTTAGCACTGTTTGATAAATATGAGCTTTTGATTTCATTATTATAGAGTGGGCCCACAATAAATAAAGAATGGAATAAATGAAAGAACAAACAACTAAACAAAGGCCTAACAGGGACTAAGACAGCCCTTTAGTTCTGTCATAGTTTCAAGTCAGATTATTGTTCAGGCCACTTACACATTAAGAATGCCTGGATGGACAGTATGACTCAGTACAAAGTTCAGCAACAAAAGTTCTGTACAGTTTTGTTTTTAGAGCTAGGTCACGCCCAAGATCATTCTGTGAAAGGTATACTTGTCAAGAACAAGGACACGATAGAGACTCAGATCTTGTCTGTGGTGGGGAAGACAGTCTTCATCTTTTCAGAAAACGATAATGGCAAGTAGCAGGGTGGAGGCCAGGTCATGAGGCAGGCTCACTGGGAAATCGGAGGTGGTACAATGGAAGAGGTTTATGTAAGGGCCACAGAGAAGTATGGAAAGGGAAGGAAGGAGTGAAAATGTTCGAAAGGATGAGCAGAATGCATGTGTGGCCTGTTTTAATTTGACTATTGTGGTTTTATTTCCCTTTGTATTTTTTTTAACAATACAAGGAATGCTCCTTATCTCATGACACAGGTGGTCCTCACTTTATCGTTAAATCCAAACTAAAAACACAAAAGTTTCTATGTGCTATAGATTATTGCTCACAGACATGCCAAAGTCCCTACCACAGTCCATTTCATCTTTTGAATTCCTAATCTCCCACTTACATGAACAAAATACATATTTAAAGGACATCCATTTCGGTGACTATATTTCTATTCTCATCATTATGTTTGTCCTTCATAATCAAATGAAATATAACAACACAAGGCAGCAATAAGTTTCAACTATATTTAAATATATATCTTGAGCCATTTGCATACAAGATCTTTCATATACACATAGCTGTAGCAACTGCTGTATGAATACATAATAAAAAGGAAATCATAGCGCTGATCATATCATAAAGCAAGGTCCATGTGTTGTTTATTGCTACAGATATATAAAGTACATATTAAGGCTGATTTAAATTTGTAATTTATTTTGGGCCAAATATATTTGAAGGCAAATTATTTTTGGTTAATGTCAGTGCACAGACTCTCAAAGAACCTGACCATTCCCAGGCTCACTCAAATTTGCTTCTTATTCCACTGACCTGGCTTTTCAAAGGATTTTCAGGTAACAAAACCTACCTCAAAACCAGAGTCTCCTGCTGTTTATTTGGAAAAAAGTAATTTCCTTAAAACTGATGTGAACAACAAAGGTTATTTTCCTGGGTCTGGAAAGAGCCTAAGTTCTTGCAGACGTGGCCACACACAACCAAGACCCAGATTTAATAGACTAACTCCACAAAGGCTCACTCCAAATGCCACAGTTTATAGCGGAGTCTCCAGCTTACGAAAACAGGAACTACTTACATAATAACTCATAAAAAGGGCTGGATGGCAAAGAGAAAATTATAAATAAATATGGTAATATAAGGGTAATAAACAGCCAAGACTTATTGAGAATTTGTAATCTAAATACAGTACAGAAATTTTACATAGTTATTTAAGAAATAGGTCAGATATATCATCCCCTTTGTACAGCTTAGGAAACTCAGAGCTGGTTTGATTGAGTGAATTGTCTAAGGTAGCTCATAGGTGGGAGAGACAGACTATAAATCCAACACTATGACATACAAAGACAGAACCCTCTAGTCCAACTCTGTTTGACTTTCAACAGAAAGAGGGAAATTTGGAAGAGATGGACTGAGATCTTAAATAAGCAATTACAAAGCATGGCAAAATCAATATATAATTAAGAACGGAAATCTCTGCTTTCTGAGGCCCCTGTAGGCTTTGGAAAGAACAGAACAATAGCCCACTTCTAAAGCCCTGGGAAACATACAGAACAAGTAGGAAATTAAGGCTATTTCCACTTATTCTGACTCTTAAACCCACTGGACACTCAGATTAGGCCTGAGGGCAAACTGGTAGCCATACTCAGAGCATTAAGGGTGAAAAGAGCCATAAATACACGAGGCAAGAGATTTCCTTCAAAGCTGGCAGCTAGGGAAACAGGGTTTTCTAGAATAAGTAGGCAAAGGACTTCCAAAAACAATTAGAGCACTGGCATGAATTTCTGCAACTTTGTTAGTAATGGGGAACACACCCGAAATGGGTGATGGGAGAGCCCAGGAATGGTATTTTAACAGCTACGGAAACTTTCACTTAAAACTCTGATCAGCAGGACTTTGGGAAGCTCACATTATACTGGGTGTAGCTTAGGCAAGAATGAAGAAGGGGACCAAATCACTCCCCTTGTCTCTGTGGGCTGAGTGGGAGTCTAAATGCTACAATGTTAAGAAACTACCAAAACCAAATAGAAGCCTGGAGGTGCTCTGCTGTATTGTTTTCCTCTACAGGGAAAAGCTCACAGGTGAAAGGATACTTACCAAGCAGCTTAGTGCTTTAACTTTATGAACCCAAATATTCAGACACAATGGCTTATGTCAGAAGACACAAGATGAAATTATGATCCAAAAACTAGAGTAGCTCATTGCCACACAGTCATGGGAAACTAGAATGGTGCTAAAGAACGGGAAAAAAGAAGTATTTCTTGAAGGTAAAAAGGTAGGGAAAACATCCACTTCAAAGTAAACTCAGTGGGATGTTACTATGGAATAAAACAGGAGGACAAAGCCAAACGCACGAAGAGTGGCATTTGATGTCACCATATTCAGCGTCACTCCCTGAGAGACTAGGGAACAACCTCACTGCTTCTATTTCACCATTCATTGAAGTGGAGAAGACACTAAAAGACTGGTAAATCCATCTCCCGAGGTTGGAGGGAGACTCAAGTAACATAATGGTTGCTTGTGAAAACGTTCTGAACACGGAAGCTCTTAAAGCTGCCACGCGGCTTATTTCTATCCACTGACTGCATAAAGACACAGAAATGAAACTTAACACAAAATGGAAGCGATACAACTGAGTTCAAGAATGGGCTGAATACTAAACATCATAAAAATGCATAAACATTTCATCTACACAAACAATGCGATAAAACCAAAAGAGATGGAATGTAGCAGGCAGATACTTTCATTAATGTAAAACATTTTGATGGCACAGATGTAAGAAAGTAGAAAGGTGTAACCTTAACCTTAAAGCATTTGATGTAGGAAGAACACTGGCGGTTTTACCTTGTCACAATCTAAATAGGGTTATAAGGCTAACAAGGAATCCAAGCATGGGATGCACTAATGCAAATGCATACCAGTAGAACACAGAAAAAAGGGAACTATACCTGTATTGTTGCTTCCTCAGTGCATTAAGCATTTGTGGCTTGCTTTAGATACATACACTAGGGATGTATAGGGGACTCCGAGCTGTCTTAGAATCCTAATGACCACAACATTTTTTCAGCAGAAGAAAATTGTACAAAGTTACACACAGTTAATTCATAAATATATTTACAACACAAGTGATGAACACGGTGTGTGGAGGGAGAGAACACTGAAAGTACCGGGACGTGGGGCTGGGTCTCCCACCACCCTCTTCTGCAGAGCGAGCCACTCATGGTGCAGGAGGGGCTTGCCCTCTCAGTGATGATTTTAAAAGATGGACGTAAATTAACATATTGATTTCCCAGCACTCCGAAGGCCAAAAGCAGCTCGCTCTCGGTCATGTTTCAGATGACAGAATGTGAAATTAAATTAAAGGATGCATCTGTGCTCAGGCTCTAATTGCCGCATAGTGAATGGTTCAAAAGAGCACAAAGAGAGAAGGAAATGGGAAGCCCAGGCAGAAGCGAGGGGAGTGCGTCTGACAGCCTAAAAGCAAAATGCCTGTCCCACAAGCCATAAAATGCATGAGGAGCATTGAAGCGTTTTTTTATGCACAGATTAAAGTTTATATTATCTGTTAAGTAAGTCTCCATAATTTAAAATATAATCAAGAGCAGCCATGAGTTGGCATATTTGACAACACAGAAGGTTTAGAAGAATTCCTCTGGAAGCATTCCACCTATCTAGAAACATTACTCAGTTAAGAGAATTTAATAGCTAGATTTATTTCTCAAAAAATCATTATTTTCTTCAGGTATTGAATTTTAGGCTTTAAAGCTGTTTCTAAAGCCTCAAGCTAGCTTTAATCTTTTTAATTGGTCCTAGGATGTGGTCTATTAAAAATAGATGACTGAATGAAAAATTTCAACTTATCTGGGATTTATTTCTGAGTTCAACCAACAATAAACAAGCCCCAAATGGTACAAATATCTTCCATTGGATAAACAGACAATAGTAGTTTAAAATATATATGTTTAGTAATAAATATTTGTAAGCTTATATAATTTCACACCCTTGGCACAAATAAATAACAAAAAGAGAAAGAATTGGTTTTGTTTCTCTCCTACTGTGTTCTGTAGAAAACTCATATTCTATGAAATACTGATAGGTTTTTTATAAGAGAAAAGAAGAGTTCTCTGTGGTCAAATCAATTGGAAAACCATGGAGCGTCTCAAAACCCTCAATATGCTTAGGTGCATTCAGGAGGAAGACACAAGACAGCATCTCCAAACAGGGACACCTGTGATCACCCCACAGACGCACGTGCACCGGGAACACTCCTCTGTCCGAATCCATTCTCAAATCACATTTCAAGAGTCTCAAACTTAAGTGCTGGCATGACCTCCAGCCCAGGGACCTCGGCAGCCAGATGCCCATGACTACAAAGGAGAAACTGGTGCTCAGTTCCAAGATGCTAAACCAGACAGAACCAGATTACGCTGGGAGCCCTGGCTTACACACTTACACCTACATAGGTGTCCAAATTATTCCTACAAGGTTTTGGTATAGTTACAGAAATGCTTACTTTGAGTATTAGAAATAAAATGGACTGTTTCCATCCTGAATATTCCAGATGGAACACATATTTGGCTTCAGCTAGCAATCAAGACCATGTAATTCAATAAATCAAAAGAGTTTCACTGACATTTATTGCTGTCATTTTAATTATTAAATTGATAAGACAAAATTATATAGCATAGTTCAAAAAGAAGTCATTTATTCAGTAATTGGCAAAAATATAATACTGACTTATACACTAAGCAAAGTTCTGCTCATTGAGAAAGTTATATAAACTAGAATAACCCTGAGCTTGAGAAGCTCATAATAAAAGATGAGATGCAAGAACACGGACAATTTAAACACAGAGATTATATTTTACAGAAGACGGGAAGCACAAAGCTACTTGGGAACACTGAGAACAGGAAGAATGGGGTAGAATCTACAACACTGTACAATTAGAGCCAGAGAATGACTGCTGAAAACTGAGGCCAACACGAGAACACCTTTACCCACTGGAGAGGCAAAAGAATACTGTTCATTAATCGCCATAGTGGTGACAGGGACAAAAGTCTCGCATACTTCATGTACAGAAATGTAAATTTATACAACAACCTCTTCAGAGGGAAATTTGGCAATATATATATATAAAATAAAAATAAACACCCCTTCATCTATTACTCTATACCTAGGAAATGATCCTATTTGTAATTTTATATACATATGCAAAGATGTATAGGCCTAAAAATATACTCAGGGGCTGGTGAGATGGCTCAGTGGTCTAAAGCACCTACTTAGAACA
>NDGN011222812.1:0-15673 GCA_002564285.1 Tympanoctomys barrerae
TTGGCTCTCTGAAAGGATGGGAAGGAGGCCTGGAGACTGGGGAGAGGGGATGGGCGAGGAAAGTAGACAGGATCAAGATGTACTAATGTGTGCACTGGGTGTGGTGGTGTACACCTCGAACCCCAGCACTCGGGAGGCTGAGGCAGGAGGATTGCCACAAGTTTATGGCCAGTTTGGACTACATAGTTTAAGGCCAGTCTCAACTGCAAACTAGGTGCCTGTCTCAAGAAATACATAGTGCCAGTTTCCTCCCAATGAGTGTATTTACATGTACCACAAACATACACTAATAACAGTTGAGGAAAAAAATAAATGAAGCCTCAAGGAGGTTCATCAGAGGGCAAGTGGTTCAGCCGTGGTGGTCAGGGGCACTTCCTGCTGCGGCCACAAGGGGCATTACCAACTTGGAGCAGCTTGGTGGCGGGGGCTGGAAAGCTGGTGAGTGGCAGAGGTGGCAAGCTGGGGACTTGGGGCACTTGGGTGAGCACAGGCAAAGGTAATGTCTTGTGGCCATTGAGTGGCTGTCGTGGTGGCACGTGGCCTCCCTGGGCATGGAAGAATGTCCATGCTGGATGATGCCAGGGCCCAGGGCGGGGCAGGCCCAAGATGGGATCGAGAGGCCCGAGAGGGAGGCAGTGGGGGCTGGCCGGAGTGGCCTGCCTCTGGGAGGGGATCCTGCCTCAGCCGGACCCTTTAGAGCCCAGCAGAGCTAGCGGGAGGATTTCTGGGTAAGCAAGGTTGTCGTGACCATGCCTTCCGTGGCCGGGGCCCTGGGCATTGCTGGCCTCCTGAGCCTGTTGCTTGGCTCCTTGCACTAGCCGTCTCCCCAGCCTCCCCGCCCCAGTCCCACGAAGCCCTCAGGAGGACCCTCGTTCTGCATCCCTGGTCCTGGGACTGGTGGAGTGGGCACATTAGCGAGCTCTGATCTTGGCTCAGTCACCTTCCTGTGCCAGTGTGCTCAGGTTGCACAGCCCCAGTCCCTGTGTCTTCCTGGACACGGTGACTTTGAGCAGTGGCTGCCTCATGGCCAGCTGCCCTGCTGCCCAGGGCCCCCGCGAGGTTCTGCCTGGAACCCCTCGTGTGGGGCTGTCTGGTTCCAGGTGACTATTCCTTGGGTGCGTTGGCCAGTGCAGCACAGAGCCCTCAGGCATGCCTGTGAGTCTGTTGGCTCCAGGCTGGTGTGGACAGTCACCACTGAGGTCAGTGGTGTGCATAGCAGGGGCGCCAGCCAGCCTGGGTGGGTCTGGGGTTCATGGGGCTCCTGATGGGGTGCAGAGAGTTTGATGCCACCCAAGTGCCTCCCTGTGACCCAGATGAGCCAGAGCCCAGTGGGTCCCTCGCCCAGCCACACCCGTGGTGTTCCTTGCCGAGTGTCCCCATCAGGACAGCACCCCAGCTCTGTCTCCCCCGAGTGCTGGCTTTCGCACCTGCCCTCTCTTGGTCTCTACTGGCCCCTTCTGCTCTTCACACTCTTAGCTGCCTTAGCCTGTGGCCATCGAGTCCTGTGGCCTTGCTCAGCCTAGAGGATGTTGTCCTTTCTTTGTCTCTGGGCTTCTTTGACCTCTGGCAGTGGGACATCTGTGCAGCCTGGTCTCAGTGACCACGACATCCTGACCATCAAGGTGGACCTGTAAGACCTCTCCCATACTTCTGGTCTACGTGCCATTGGTCCCCACAGTGTCCCCCTGGGGTGACTGGGGGGCTGTGTATTGGAAAGTGACAAGGGCTGAATCCTTTTGGCTGACAGGCCAGCTTGACCTTGTTCCTCGTCTCCCCGCCTAGGGCCAGGACTTCTGTTGGTGCGGCCCTGGTGGGTCCTGCTGGGGTCCTCCTAGGCCCCTGGGGACAGTGCTGTGGTCAGGGTGCTCCCTGGGGGCTGTCTTCTCCAGCTGAGCTCCTTGGGTTGCTTCCTGTCTGTTCTTCGCCCAGGGAGAGCCTCAGCCAGGAGCAGGGCTGGGGCTCAGGCCAGGTGTCCCCTCCTCGGGGACCGCTGCAAGGCCTGGGGCTCAGCCACTCCTGGGCCACCTCCAAAGGATGGTGATTTGTGACTGGGGGTGTGAGGTCTGTCCTTGGTGGGACCGGCTGGGGTCCAGGTGATGCCGTAAGACCTAGGTCAGATGTGGACCCCACGTAGCAGCAGCCGTGACAGCCGGGGGTTCCTGTGCGCTAGAGAACAGCTTGATGGGGGACCCTCACCCCCTCCCACTGCCATGCTCAGTGCCTGGTGCCTCTTAGTAGGTGGTTCTTTGACTCCAGGGACCTGGTGCCTGTGGCAGGGGCAGTTGGGATTGGCACTATTGGGCAGAGGGGCGCTTCGGGCTCCCTAAAGGTGGCCCAGCCTGGGTGGGGAAAAGAGGATCCCAAGTGTGTCCTCACACTCTGGGTGTCCCACCCACAGTTCAGGCTTGTTGTCTGTGTCCAGCAGATGGGGAGCCAACCAAGGTGGCTGACACCTGCAACCCCAGGGGCTCGGAAGGCTGAGACAGGAGTGCAAGTTCCTTCCTAGCTCAGGCAGTGTAGCAAGACCCTCTCTCAAATGCAGACAATACAAGGTTAAGGGTGTGGCTCAGTGCTAGAGCCCCCGAGTGCTCTGTGGGGAAGCTGAGGTCTGCACCCCCCGGCCGAGGCTGCCATTGTTCTTGCCTCTGGGGAGCTGTGTGTCTGCCGGCCTGGATGGAGGGACGGGCGCTGGGATGCCTGGCACAGAGGCATGGCTCTGCCTGGGCCTGGCCTCCTTCCAAGGGGAAGCAAGGGCTGCGGGCCTGGAAGCCTTGGCCTTGAGCTGTGCGCCCGGGACCCCATGGCCAGGCCAACACGGGTGTGCGGCTCAGGACTTTGTGTGATTCCTGTGGCTTGGGGGTGGGGCGCCCCAGGCCTGCATGGCCTGGAGCTGGGTCGCTCCCTGTCCACCTGGCTGCGGCTGCCCCTTGTCCTCCCCTAGAAGAACACGTCTGTCTAGGCACTAGCAAGGCCGCTTCTGAAGTGTCCCCAGCCCCTGGCCCTTGCTCAGGTGAGGACAGCTGTGATGAGGCCATCTGCGGCTCTCCTGAGTGGAAGGCTGCACGTGGTCCACAGGTCCCAGACCCTTGGGGCCTCCTCGCCCTGAGTGGCACCTCGCTGACCTGGGGTGGATGAGCAGGCTGCGCAGGGCTGTGGGTTTCTGCAGTGCCGGGCCCGTTTCCTGCAGCCCCAGACTCAGTGGCTTGAAGTGGCCCAGCTGCTACGTGGGGCTGGAAGCACTGCCCCGCCTGGAGGCCCTGTGAGGAGCGCTGCTGACAGGGCCAGCCTGCCTGTGTCTCAGTGTAGTGGCTTCCCCTCCCCAGGCCCCCCCCCCCACGTTCCCTGGGGCCCTGTGGTGGCCTTGCCGTAGAGAGCCTTGTGCTCCCGGAAAAGCTTGCCCCGTGCCACATGCACCTTGACGTTCACCCAGTAACCTGAGGCAGTGTCAGGTTGTGGGGTCGGGGTGGGGGTGGGCGTCCTCTGCCTGTGGTGGTGCCATCTCCCTAGGAACAGGGACCCATTTCACACCTCCTGTCTTCCTCGGCCTGGCTGGGGTGTTTCAGGGGGCTGGGGCTCCCCCACGCCCTCTCCAGTACCTGCCAGCCCTGCAAGCCCAGGCCCAAGCATGCATTGCTGTGGGGGTCCAGGCCGCCTGCCCACCCTCCGGCCACCACAGCCTATGAGGAGCTAGCAGTGCCCTGCAGCCTTAGCTCAGGCCTGCAGCCGCATGCTAGGGCTACACCCTGAAGTTCAGGCTGGACTTAAACTCACTTTGTAGCTTAGACTGGCCTTGAACCTGTAGTAATCCTCCTATCTCAGCTTCCCAAGTGCTGGGAGGACAGGCATGTGCCACCAGCCCACTTCCTTGTCTGTGTTTGAACTGGGTTGTTTGCCTTTTTGTTGTTGAGCTGTGGGAGTTCTTTCTAGAATCTGAATGCTAAGCCCTTATTTGGAGCTGCTGGCACTGAACTCTGCCCCTCCTATCCTTCAGGGGCACTGCTGTCCCCTCTCCTGCTTCTGTGCCCTGGGGACACCCTGCACCTGCCTTGCCTGCCCACCCAGTGCCCCAGGGCCCTGGTCCCTTTTCACCCACA
Source organism: Tympanoctomys barrerae (assembly GCA_002564285.1). Classification (NCBI taxonomy): domain Eukaryota; kingdom Metazoa; phylum Chordata; class Mammalia; order Rodentia; family Octodontidae; genus Tympanoctomys; species Tympanoctomys barrerae. The sequence continues at coordinate 4,095 of NDGN011222812.1, forward strand.
CCTGCGTTTGTTTCTCTTGTGTAAAACAATAAACAGAAAAGTACAAAGACCGGAGGAGGGAGGCCTGCCCCAAGATAAACAGTCAGCGTGTGATCCTGTCCTGTATCCTCACTGGCTCCAAGAACTGAACCTGAGGCTGCGGGCTGCTCGCTCCCCTGGCCACTGCCCGTGCCAGAGTGACAGTGACCATCTCTGGCCCCCACAGCCCACCTAGGCCTGCAGCAGCCCGCTTCTGTGGGTGGCGGTACATTTCTGTGACCTTCCCTGCGCCTTCTCTTTCCTGAGGTTGGCCACCCCTTCACTCCTCCTCGGTGTCCCCAGGGAGGAGGTGGGCCTGCATCTCCGCTGGCCAGGATGGCCCTGGCCCTGGGTGCCCAGTTCAGTGCTAGGTCACACAGGGATGGCTTATTTCTCTTCGAGAGCCTTGTGAGTAAGGGCAGGGTGCCAGGCAGGTGCTGAGTTCAATTCCGCATCATGGGCTGGGGTTTGCAGATGGGGGCAAGGGCCAGGCAAGGAGGCGCACACCTGCAACCCCGGCAGTCTGGGAGGCTGAGGCAGGGATCGGAAATCAGCCCGGCCTGAGCAACTTGGTGAGACCCTGTCTCAAAATAACAATGAAGCCACACCCGCGCGCACGTGTGTGTGTGTGTGTGTGTGTGTGTGTGTAAAGGAGAGAGGAGCGAGGCAGGCAGGATGGAAGATGGAACGGAGGGAAAGAGGGACAGAGAGCCCGTGGCGAGTGACCACCTCACCTACCTCCCCTGTCTTCCCCACAGCCAAGTACCCAGCCATCAAAGCGCTGATGCGGCCAGACCCGAACCTCAAGTGGGCAGTGCTGGGCCTGGTGCTGGTGCAGCTGCTGGCCTGCTGGCTGGTGCGGGACCTGGCCTGGCGTTGGCTCCTGTTCTGGGCCTATGCCTTCGGTGGCTGTGTGAACCACTCACTGACGCTGGCCATCCACGACATCTCCCACAACACCGCCTTTGGCACAGGCTATGCCTCACGCAACCGCTGGTTCGCCATCTTTGCCAACCTGCCGGTAGGTGTGCCCTACGCTGCCTCCTTCAAGAAGTACCACGTGGACCACCACCGCTACCTGGGCGGTGACGGGCTGGATGTGGACGTGCCCACACGGCTCGAGGGCTGGCTGTTTTGCACGCCAGCCCGCAAACTGCTCTGGCTGGTGCTGCAGCCCTTCCTCTACTCGCTACGGCCGCTGTGCGTGCACCCCAAGGCCATCACCCGCATGGAGGTGCTCAACACGCTGGTGCAGCTGGCTGTGGACCTCGCCATCTTTACTCTCTGGGGCATCAAGCCCGTGGCCTACCTTCTGGCCAGCTCCTTTCTGGGCCTGGGCCTGCACCCCATCTCAGGCCACTTTGTGGCTGAGCACTACATGTTCACCAAGGGCCACGAGACCTACTCCTACTATGGACCACTGAACTGGATCACCTTCAACGTGGGCTACCACATGGAGCACCATGACTTCCCCAGCATCCCGGGCTGCAACCTGCCCCTGGTAGGTGCCGGCGGGCAGAGCAGGGCCCAGGCAGCTTCTTCCTACCTGTGTGGGTCAGGGCATGGCCACTTGCAGAGTGGTCCCCAAGGCAACAGGGAGGCCCATGAGGTACCCACAGGTGCCCAGGTGGCAAGGAGGGATGCAGAGCCAGAGTGTGGGCCCCAAGAGGTGGCTGCAGCTTAGGTGCTGTGTGTGACAGAGGCTGTTCAATCCTGGCTGTGACACCAGCTGGCCTCAAGTCCCCTGGGAAGTCATGTGCCACATGGATGGCTCTAGCTAGTGCTGTCTGTGATGTCCCTCCTTCCTGTCTCCTGACGTCCTGTGATACAGCAGGGCTGGTCCACTAGACAGGATGGTGGTCTTGCCTCTTGTAGGCTGGAGATGCAGGGAGTGGAAGATTTTCTGGGAGAGGAGGGGACAAGGAGCGGAAGAGAAGGAAGAGGAGTGGGAGGAGGAAGTGGAGCGTCACCCCTGTGGGTCTGTCAGGGTGGAAAGGGGGTCTGGGAGGCGAGGTGGGAGGTGTGCATGTGTCGTGTGTGCCTGGCTGTCCGTGTCCTCGTGGGGGGGCACTGAGCCACAGCCTCATGCGCCACCATGCAGGTGCCTGTGTCACTCCTCTGTGCTGAGCAAAGGTGGCAGAGCCAGAGTGGGGCCCCAGTTGGCCAGGGTGAAGCCCTAGCCTCAGGCAGAGAAGGGTCCCTGCTGTCCCCAGCTGGGCTCCTCCATCCTGCCTGGGTCTGCCAAGAGCCCCTGACGTGGGCCTGGGCCAAAGTGATATGGTGGCCAGAAGCCAGGCTCACTTTTTTGGGGAGGCAGCATGTCAGGGACTGTCAGGAGGGGGGACTGTCAGGAGGGGAGAGGCAGGAATCAGGGCCAGGAGTGTGGCGGGGGGAGGGCATTAACCATGGGTCCAGGAGCACAGGAAGGCCAGGGGGTCAGTCTCTGGCCCCCTACACTTGTGTGAGCTCCGGGGCTGGCACACCATGAACTCCTCCACTTCCTCTTGGTGCTCTGAGTGGCAGGGGTGGGCAGGGCATGCAGGTCCCCCCAGGGGCCGATGGGGCTGTGCAGGCAGCCCTGACCTGGTCCTCCCATAGGTGCGGAAGATTGCGCCCGAGTACTACGACCACCTGCCGCAGCACCACTCGTGGGTGAAGGTACTCTGGGACTTTGTGTTTGAGGACACCCTGGGACCCTACAGCAGGGTGAAGCGGGTGTGCAAGCTGGCCCAGGGCGGCCTCTGAGACCCTGCTGATCCTGCACTGTGCACTTGCTGCCCAGCCCTGCTCTGGGCTGTGGGCCCTCAGCTCCCACTGCGGTCCTTGCTGGATCCTGGAACTGCCCTCACGGCCACGCCTGGCAACGGTGGGCACAGGCCCCAGCGGAGCTGCTTGGCCTGCATGGGGCTCTGCGTCACTTCTGGCCTTGGCAGGTGGGCAAGGCCCATCCCCAGCCAGGCGCTGGGCCCAGGAGCTCCATGGAGCTGCTGTCTGACATTTCTATCATCCATTAAACCAAGGCTTGTCTTCACAGTGCTGCCTTGTGGTCTGAGGGCTGGTTTCCACACAGGCTGGGCCCAGGGAATGAGGCCCTGGGGCTGGGCAGGGGTGTCCAGGGCCTCCGTGTTGCTGCCTGCTGGCCACTGCATGTGTCCATTGCCCAGGTGCTTGCCGGGGCAGTGTCCCTCGCCCTGTGGCCAGGCTGGTGGGCTCAGGTGCCGTGTCCAGGGCATCGGAGTCAGGTGCTATGAACCTCCCTGCAGAAGGGAAGGGTGTGGCTGGGCTGGGAATGGAGGTGGGACCAGGGCTTGGCCAAGGTCACAGCAGGGGGGGACCGAGTATCCTACAAGAGGGAGAGCGGGAGGAGGGTGTGCCTAGCCTGCCACTCGCCTGGGTGTGGCCCCAGGTGGTGCCAGGCACAGGTGTCCCTGAGCCCGAGAGCTGTCCCAGAGGCTCCTTCTGGGACTCAGGACTTTGAGTCTGGCAGGCAGCTCCTCCCTCCGCACGCAGGCTCCCGCCCAGCCTGTGGCTGTGCCTCTGGCTCCTCCGCCCTGCCACGGCAGCCCTGCAGCCTTTCCAGCTCACACCACTGAGGGCAGAGGGGCACTGGCGCTGGCTTCACACCTCGGAACGGCAGGAACGCACCTGTCTTTGGGGTGCTGGGCGCACGATAGGGACGGAAAGTCCAGGGCAGGGCTGGGAGCGGCAGTTCCTCTGTGCCCCTGTCCCCCCTGCCCATGGCCTTCATAGTGGGCTGAGCCCAAGGCAAGTGCTTTGCTCTGGGTTGTGGTAGGAGGTCACATGGGAAACCCGGAGCGGACCACAGAAGGCCGAGGCCTGCGCCACTGGGCTCCTGGTCATACCTCCACTGGTCCCTGAGCCAAGGACCAGACCTGCCTTTGGCTGAACGAGGAACGGCTGTGGGTGACACCCAGGCAGCCAGTGGGGGCCGCGTGTCTGCACGGGGAAGGGAAAGCCAAGTAGCCACACTGCCACCGCCCTGAGCCCCACCCTGGGCCCCCAGAGGATGTGAGAGGCTCTGAGGTGGCCTGGGAGGGGTGTGCGGAGGGCTGTCCACAGGGGTCCAGGTATGTGCACCTCTCCGGGAGGACCTGAGGATGGCCTGGCCTCCCCTGAGGTCCCAGGGACCCTCTGACCCCCTCTTGCTCCTGTTCTTCCTGCTCAACCTAGCCTGACCCTTCCTGAGGCAGAGGCCAGGGCTTGGCCAGAGCAATGAAGAGTGCCGGTGGCGCGACAGAGCGAGCACGGAGCCACGTGTGGACAGTAAACGGTTTATTACGGTGTGGACAACACGTGGTGCATGGACAGACTGTTAACACCATGGTCAGCGGGACAGCTGCGCGGGAATGCCACGCTTCGCCGGGCACCCGCTGCTGGGAGGCACCGGCAGTGTCACCTAGGAGAACTCGGAAACCATCTAATGAAGCAGGTGATCTGGGGTGTCCTCTAGAAACCCAAAGAAATGTACACTTAAATAAGCAAATATAAAATACAAAAAAGAGTGGGCCCGGTGTTCTGTGTTGGGTAGAATCTAAAAAACTCCAGGAGTTGACCGCGTCCTCATCTTGCCATCCGAGCCCAGGCGGAGGCCTCAGTGGCGAGCGACGCGTGGGCTCCTCGGGCTCAGTGTGGGCTGGGCTGGGGCTGCGGGTGCTTGCCGTCCTCTGTGGCCGGGCCGTCTACGTGGTGCTGACCCCGCTCAGCTCCTGCCTGATGGCTGAGGGACAGGACAGGAGGGGCGCTCAGGCCATGTCCTGTCCGGTGTGTGATGGGGCCCTGGCAGGGACACTGTGGGAGATCCCCAGGCCCTTGTGGTCACCTCTTCGGCCTCTACCTCCTGCTCGGGGATGAGCTAGCGGTGCCTGTCAGTGCCTGGGGAGTGGCCTTGGCTGGGCCCCAGGACGCGGCCACGAGGAGCTGCTGCGTCACACAGGCCCGGGGCATCCAGGCCTGTCTGGGGACCGCAGCCGCTTGCCTGGCAGCACGGAGGCTGGGCTCTGGCACTGGCCTGGATGGTGGTCTCTGCTGATGGCTTGGCCCTGCCCTGCCCTTCTGGCCCCCACCGCCTGAGTGAGCCTGGCCAACGATACAGCCATGAAGGTTACCGGGCAGGCAGAACTGCACAGGCAGGAACCTTGCTCTCTGCTGGCTGGGTTGTAGCCGGCCCTGCCTGCACCTTCCCTTTTCCTCTGGCTGCAGATCTGAGCCAGTGCCTCAAAGGCCTGGTGGGGCCGGAAGGGTGGGTGGGATGCAAGGGATGCGGCCCTGCTCTTGCAGCCAGGGGCTGTTGCGGGGAGCCACGGCTGGGAAGGAGTCTAGGTGGGGGCTCCAAGTCCCTCCACCCCCGGGAAGGTGGTAGCAGACCGGAGAGGCAGAAGGAACCGATGGAAGATGAAGGTCTGGGGCATCTGCTAGGACGCCCCCCTCTCCACATAGGGCCTTCTATCCTCTGTGGGGAAGCAGGGGCGCAGGGGCCTCGGGTTTAGGCCACCCACGCAACTCTGAGCCTGTTTCACAGCTAGAGGCAGCCTTGTGAGGAGAACACGCGCTGCTCCATGTGGGGCCTACCCCGCGCTGGCCCCTGCGCAGTGCCCTGCTGGTGTCCCTGGCTCTCCCGCAGCCCCACGACATACGCAGCTCCGGGCGGCCTGGCAGTGGCCCACTCACCGTCGATGATCTCCTCCTTCACCTTGTGCAGCTCGCGCACCACCTCCTCCAGGATCTCCTGTGGGATGGGCCTTGGGGTGGGCAAGGCAGTAGGGGTGGAGTGGTGCCCCACCCAGGGCAGCCCAAGTGCCAGAGGAGGGACCTTTGCTCCTGTACTGGCACGGTGGGGACAGCACACTTGAGGCACCCCCTGTGATCCGCTGGCCAGTTCCCCAGCCGACCCCGAGCCACATGCAGGCCCTATGGATAGGAAGTGGCCTCAGTGGCTGCTCTTCCTGGCCTGGGGGAAGGAAGTGCCCACCTGTTTCATCCGGTCCAGGTCAAAGGCATCCAGGGCCATGTCGCTCAAGCTCCCGGCAGGCTTCACTCTGGGAGAGGAAGACGGGTGCAGCCAGGTGGGCAGTGGAGCCTGTGGGTGCCCGGGGGGCCTGGCAGTCCCTGGTCTTTCAGAGCTCTACCCATGGTCACAGTCTACCTCAGGGGAGCCACGGCCTCCAGAGGTGGTGGCTCAGGCAGACACGGGGATGCTGCCCAGCACCTCCCAAGGACAAATAGGGTAGACACCCACACCTCAGCGTGACCTCCGTCCCTCAGGAGCCGGCATGTACGGCATGAAGTTCCGCGTGGCCTACAGCCAGCTGTCCTGAAGGCACCCACACTCCACCCAGCCGGTGCCCCAGGCCGGGAAGGGCCATCCTGGGCAGTGTGGCTTCGCTCTCAGCAGCAGCAGTCACAGGTGCTGAACGAACGTGCACAGCTCCCCCGCAGACCTCCTGCCTGGGTCTCCCCGAACTCTGGGGTCTCTCAGTACCCCATCATGGTGTGGACTGGGCTCACTTTCTCTCCTCACATGGGGAGGGCAGGGCTTAGGCCAGCCTGTGATGGCCAGGATGTGGGTAGTTCCCACATCCTGGACTCAGGCATGGCGCGGGCCAGTCTGTGAGAAGGACTCAGGCATGGCGCGGGCCAGTCTGTGAGAACTCCAGGTCTCTTGGGCCTTGAGCCTCCCTGGGGGTACAGGTGCTGCTCCGGGCCAGGTCCCCTGCCACGCCCAGCAGCTTGCCCGCCATCTGCCAGGCCCTTCACATGGGGTTCGGAGGTCACTACTGGCCAATAACTCATGCTCCTGCGCCCTAGCCACACATCAGGGGTGGCCACAGCTCTGGGCTGAGCACTTCTGGCCCCACATCCACAGGCTGCACTGTACCGCCTCCTATCCCCAGGTCCCCCCAGCACCACCCCAAAGTGCCGGGCCTGTCCCCTGCTGTCCTAGGACTGCAGCTGCCTTGTGGCTGCAGAGCTCCCTCCTGTCACCTGTGCTACCAGGCCATGGCTCCCGGGGCCAGGCTGGGGCCCCGCTCTGCTCATCCTGGCTTCATTCTGCAGGCTGGGCCTCCTGCCCCCATGTACCCGGCTGCCCTCTTCACTCGGGGCAGATGGTGGGGCAGCCCTTGGGCTGGGCATAGGAGCTTGTGGTTGCTCCTGCTGCCTGCCTGTGTTCAGGGTAAGCTCAGTGCCACGTATCCCATGCTGTGGTCCCAGTAGTTTGGTCTGGGGGATGCGCCAGTGCTGCACACACAGGAAGGGGCTGGCCCATGCTGGCGGGAACATTCTGTGTCCAGCTGCCACTACAGCCCCGGGCTCTGCTCCATCCCCTGCGTCTTGGGATGCTCACCCTCCTCTTCTCAGGGAGGTGGGAGGGAGCTGCCTGCTTCCCGGGGCTGAGGAGCAGAGTACCCCACCCAAGCGAGTCGTTACATGACAGAAGCCGTGACATGGCGTGTTAGTCAGGGGAGGGGAAGAGAAGGCCTCCGAGCCTGGGAGCATGTGGGCAGGAGGGGTATTCGGTACCTAGAGTGAGGCTGCGACTGAAGGGGGCTCTTAGCTTCGGGGCTCTTTGCCACAGACGGGGTTCTAGGGCAACGAACAAGACAGACACGTGAATGGCACTGGCGCCCCCGCCCCTGCCTGGCACAGGCTGTCCCAGCGCAGCTCACCTGGACAACAGGGAGGACACGGGCTTCTCCACGGAGTTACTGCGCTCCCAGGGCTTCCGGCTGGCCTCTGTTGGTCAGGTCAAATCACAAATGAAGACCACAGAGCTGGGGCCTCAACAGCCATCCTGGCCCGACCCCATGGGGGAGCCCCACCTATGCCTGGTCTGCTTTGAGTGCCGAAGCCTGGCTCCTGATTGGCCCAGGCGGTGGTCTTCAGGGGCTGCAGACTCAGCGGGCTGTGAACCAGCAGCACCCCTGCCCCTACCGCATAGTCCACCACCACCTTGTCTCACATTCTCTCCCCAAGGCTGGGTGTCTCCCACAGCGGGGTCCTGCGGGGCCACTACCGACCCTAGCAGTCGGGTGGTCAGTGGGGCAATGCTCCAGAGAGCCCCAGTCTGAGCTCCTGGCTCTGGGCAGCAGGCTGCGGGGCATCTGTGCCCTGCCTGGTGCTGCCCTGGCACTGCGGAAGCTGCTTTTGTCCTCCATCAGGTCAGTGCTCCAGGCTGAGAAGCCCTTCCCTGAAACCTGGGAGCGAAGGGGTTCAGATTTTAATTTTTTTTAGTGATTGAAAAACTATGATGTGACCAGACTGTTTAAGATATTTAAGAAAGGTTTGGAATCCTTGCAGACTTCACGTGCAGCTTACTCTGAAGGTTTCAGAGCATTCTGGATGTGGGCCTTAGCAGTGCCCTCCCCCGTGCCTGTAAGAATTCATGCCACCACAGGCGATGTGGAGGGCTGCAGGGTGCTCTCGGCTGCAGCACAGGCTGAGCGCAGAGGCAGACGTGGACAGACTCCTGTGGTGGACGGGTGGCTGGCAGGTGAGGAGAGACTGTGCCTCCCGTGGGAGGCAGCCGGCCCACACGGGCACTGTGCAGGTGCAGGACCTGAGAGCAGCTGGCGAAGGCCTCCGTGTGCCTGCGCCAGGCCCGCCTGCCCCTCCCCGGCCCTGCCCCTCCTCCTCATGCTCTGGAGCTCAGCCCTGGCATGAAGCAGACGCTGAGCCAGAGTTTGTTGAACAACTGCATAACCAACTCTTGGGCTTCTCGACTTTCCTAGTCACATCCCTCCTCAGCTGACGGGCCTGAATGGCACCAGGGTTGGGTTTTCGGATTGCCAGTCATTACTTCCCCATAAAAGGGTGGTGGCTGTGGCTGGGGGTACACAGAGTGTGGGAGGCCCTCGGTGGCTTGAGCGATGATGAAGGGACTGCCCCCACCATTGGTGGGAAGTCCTCCCCACCAGGGGTCAGCCTGCCCCAGGGCCTCCTCTGGGCCTGCCCAGGTGCTCAACCTTGGTTCTGCTCTTGGGAAGGCGTGGAGCTCATGGGAACTGAGCTTCTGCAGGCTGGGGCAGGATTATCCTCTGAAGGTGCCCTCAGGCCTCAAGGTGTTAGAGCGGCATGACTCAGGGAGTCAGGGCGGTGCCTCTTACCTGTGGAGTTAGGGGGCTGGCTGGCAGCTCGGGTCCCTGGGGATGGGGAGGTACTAGGATCTTCCTAAAATGGGAAAGAAAACTCTTCTGTTAGCTCCCTCAGAAGACTTCTTGGGGCCAGGCAGGACATTTCTGGACCAGGGTCATGTATGAAATCTGTTTCCCAAATGAGTGCTTGCCAGGAAGGGCTTATTCCACTGAGCCATCTCCCCAGCCCTGGGCGCTAACTTATGATCCTCTTGCCCCAGCCTCCCAGGTGCTGGGATTACAGCACCCCACATCAGGGTGTTCTCCAGGAGCCCTGAGAAGCAAGCTGCACCATGAGGCTGAAGGTATCCCAGCTACTTCTCTTCCCAAATCCCCAGGCTGAAACGCAGCCTTCTCCTTTCCACAGCTGGGCTTTAGCCGTTAGGAGCCCAGGACCTTGGGCTGCGGCAGGAGGCTGCCATGGACTGGCTGCAGGGTGCAGTTCTAGGCCGCAGTTGGCTGCAGCCCTTGCTATGTGCATGGCGTGGGTTAGGGTGCACATGGAGGCCCACTGGCCTCTGGTCCATGACTGGGCAGGAGTGAGGGAGGCTGCAGGGCAAGCCTGCCTGCAGGCGCTCAGGAGGGCAGCGGTCTGGCGGAGGGCAAGGGTCCTCCTAGCCTGGGGGCTGTGTCTCAGGGAGGGAAATTTGCACAAAGGCCTTCCAGCCTCTGCTCTAAGCCACCCGTCGGGGTGTCTGTCGCATGTGTCATACTGGAGGCAGCCAGCGCTCTGAGGCCTTCCTGACAGGGAAGGACGTACAGGAGTGGGTGGGTGGGGCACCCACCGTTTGGCTTTCGTCTTCCTTTTTCTCAGCCGGCTTGTCTGTCTGTGAGGCTGCTTTTCTCCTAGAAACCAGGAAGCAAAGGCACAGGTCAGCTCCCTGAGCTTCTCACACTGAGCCGGAGTGCCTGGCCCACCAGACGCACTGTGTGGGATGGTGACCTCCGGCTCTGTTGCACAGGCTGAGAGCGGTGAGGCTGACCTGCACGCGCTCCAGGTCTCCTAAGGGCCAGAGCGCCAGCTGTCCCCGTAGGAAATCAGAGAGGGCCACCATGAGTTTCCAACACAGGCTGGCTGTGGAGGTGGGAGGTCCAGCACCTTACTGGGAGCCGTGGGCGCAGTCAGCCTCACCACCCATCTGCCATCCAGACACCAGGAAGACCTGGAAGGGCCACACAGCCCCGGGGCCATGGTGCACTCATGTAGCTTCCCACGAGCCGAAACCTTGCGATTCTTGCAAGACTACACTGTCCTTTCTGGCCTCGGTGGCCACTGTCACCTGGCTGCCTCTCAGATCTCTATACACAGACCAGTGGCTCCTGAAGATGCCCTCTTGTGGGTCTCTAGCTCCACGAAGCCACCGGAAGGTTTATCTCCCAACCTTGGATTCTACCCACCAACAACAAAGGCATGCAGTGATGGGCTGGCCCTCTGTCACATGGTGGCCTCGGCAGCCACCTCATCTCAGGCCCCAGAAACCCAGGCATTGTCCTTGATACGACCTTCTTACAACAGTGGGCCTGGTCAAGTCTACCTCTGAAGTTCATTTCCAGTCTTCACTTCTAAGCCTCACTGCCAGCCCCTTGTCTCCTCCCGGGCCGACATTCTCCTTACTGGTCTGCTCTCACTTTGATCTCCTGCAGCCTGTCGCTATCCAGCAGCCCACTCTTCATCTCTTAGACATGCAGAGCACACTGGGCCAAGTGGCACCGTGGTAGTGCACTTGCCCACCTGGCGCAGAGCCCTGGGTTCCTCGCCCAGTGCTACCAACACCAGCCATCAATCAGCCACCACCTAACCAACCAAACACCTAAGCAAGCAAGCAACCAACCACCTAACCAACCAAAACCAACAAATCACCTAACCAACCAACCAACCAACTTGACCCAACCTAAACCAAGCCACCCTAACCCAACCCAAACAACCTAACCCAACCTAAACTAAACCAAAATAAAACAAGATGGATATGGAGGCACACACACCTGTAATCCCAGCTTCTCAAAAGGCTGAGGGAGAAGGATTGCAAGTTTGAGGACTTTTTAAAAAAAAAAAAATTTGCATTTATTTTGTTTAATTTATTCCTGTGCCATAAGTTTTGTTTCCTCAGTTTCTTCTGGGATATCTTTTTCTTCTGTGCAACTTCCTCCTCTAGTTTAGGAACAATCTGCTCCTTTTCAGTAAGGGTCATCTCAGTGTGGCAGGGGGAGCTCACGTATGGGTTAATCTGGCCATGAGCTCTGTAAGTACGGCGGCGCATCTTGGGTGCTTTGTACACCTGGATATGTTCAAGAACCAGAGAATCTACATCTAAACCCTTAAGCTCAGCATTATTCTCTGCATTTTTAAGTATGTGCAGCAAAAATTCAGCACTCTTTTTGGGCCACTGACCCTGTGTCCAGCCCCACTGTTTG